>BTPG01000005.1:44093103-44163103 GCA_036245525.1 Semisulcospira habei | reverse complement strand
ATGATGATGATGATGATGATGATGATGATGATGATGATGATGATGATGTTGATGATGATGATGAAACGTTTTACTTCAGGATAAAGTTTTAGGCATGCGAATGCGTCTCTTACAAACTGTCTTGCTACTCTACACACAAAAATATACATCGAGCAACACAGTAAAATATGTTAAAAACAAACAAACAAACAAACAAACACAGTGTCAAGAACATTCAAGTGTACGAAAAGCATAAAAGGCGAAAAAACAAACAAACATTATAACAGCGACATAAGCTGAATGTCATCTTGTAATTAGAACATGTCTCTGAGAGTACAGCATCAATAGAGGAGAATTGAATCGTGGTATTAGTTTAGAAGTAAAAAGCGATAAAGGCGATCCTTAATAATACTAAATTTAGAAATGGACTTACGATGCTGGGGTAAATTATTCCATGCTTTTGCACCTGAAAAGGGCAGGATAGTTTAATATATAGCTAGTCTTGTTCTTGGTAGGTGGAGCGACCTGTTTCTCGTGTTCTGTCTATGATTATCTGAAAACAGAGTTCGCAAATGGAGTGGGGCTCTCTCGTGTAGAATAATGTAAAATTATTACACACCGATTAAATTCGAATTTTTGTTTAATGCCAGAAATTTAAGAGATTTGATTTTTTTTTTTCTGTGAGGGCGGGTCCATGAAATATGAGTTTAACACCTCGACGATACATAGAATTTTATATTTTTCATATGAACTTCGCTGCAACCGTCCCAGACAGTGGAACTGTAATTACAGTGCGTTTGGACTGATATGCAAAAGAAAAAGAAAAGTTTGCAAACGTCAAGATTAACTATACGGCTGAGCTTAGACAAAAGGAACAAGTGTTTTGGACAAAGTTTTGCATACGTTATCAACATGAGGTTCCCAGTTTTTACTGGTTGTCTACTGTTACGCCCAGCAAGCGGAGCTTAGTTACTTGTTCTATAGGTTCGCCATCTAAGGTAAGTGTTAAAGTAGGTAGGCCGCCCTGGTGTTTCTGGCGTGTTGTAACTAATATGCTCTTTGTCTTTGGAATGCTAATTATCATGTGATTATTAATGCACCGGTCAGCTACTTTGTCCAGGCTCTGCTGGAGTACCTCATTGATGTTCGCTAGCTCCTTGTCAGATGTGTGTACGGTTGTGTCGTCAGCGAACAGATCACAGTTAGCCTCTGGGTGAGATATGCACAGCGGCAGATCATTAATAAATAATAGAAACAATAAAGGCCCTAGGATAGATCCCCGTGGAACACCACAAATCACTACACCGTCTGATAAAATTTTTGCCATTTAGGAGTAATTTCTGTGTTCTATTTTTGCGATATGAAGACAAGAGGGAAACAGTATTCGAGTTAATATGATAAAGTGGTAGTTTTTTTCAGGAGGATAGAATGATTGACAAGGTCGAATGTCTTTTTAAGGTCTAGAAAGATTGCGCCTGATACTTTGTTGTCATTAATGGCAGAGAGCCATTTATCAATAATGTGATTTAGAGTAGTCTGGCAGGAGTGTAAAGGTCGAAAACCGGAGTGTGCAACATTAATCAGATGATTTTGTTCAAGGAAATTTAGGATATCAGTATGTATGTCTTTCAAGTGGTTTCGAAATTGATGATAAAATGGATATAGGTCTGTACTCATTTAAATTGGTTAAGTCTTTGCTTTTGGGAAGAGGAATTACCTTAGCCCCTTTTAATTCGTTAGGAAATACATTATGCCTAATGGCTAGATTGTAGATAAATGTCAGTGACTCAACGATGAATGGCAGAGATAATTTTAAGAACTGAGTACTGATGCCGTCTGGACCGCATGATGATTTGTGTTTTTAAACTATAAATAGATTTACCAACATCCAGAATACTCATAAGAGGCACAAAAGATGTGTGACCCGCTCTCTGCTGACTATAGTGACGCAGTTGATCCGAGCATGTGTAGTTGTCAGGGTCATTGGTATTGGTCTGTGCCAGAGTTTTAGCACCAGTTAGGAAATAAGCCTTAAACACATCCGCAGTGAGATCGGGTGAAATATTATGCGGACGTTTACTGTGACCTTTAGTGAACTTATTTATCACTTGCCAGACTGAGCGGATGTCCTTTCCGCTGGCAATGACACGTTCAGCATTTTGTCTTTGGGCTTTTCGAACTAAAGATTTGACATGGTTTCTCTGCTTTTGTACTCATCAAATTTCTTAGCTTTTTTTAAAAACATGTCTCTAACTGCCATCGCTTGTTTAATTTCATCCGAGAGCAATTCTGGCATAATAGGGTGTTTGACACGTTTGGTGCGCTTAGGGGCGTGTCTAACCAGAACAGCGAGAAACAGTTCATACCAGCGGGTCAGGGCCTCATTAGGGTCATTGAAATTATAAACGTCACCGAATGACACTTGAGACAGGTCATGTACAAACGCAGCTTGATCGAATTTTTTAAAGGATCTATAAATGATAGCAGAGTGTCCTTTAGCTGGTTGTTTCGGTAATCGATCAGGCAATGAAAAGCAAACTGGAAAGTGATCACTAATGGAAATATTAGGTACATGAACATTTTGTACAACATTGACATTTGTGGTGTATATATGGTCCATCAGTGTAGAAGATGAAGTCACTCGTGTTGGTGACTGGACAAGCTGTTTCAAACCTAGAAAATTTAACATGGATCTTCATGAAGAATGACCTTGCTTTTGTAAATCAACGTTAAAGTCACCCAAAATATGTATATCAGCTTTGCTCCATAAAACTGTATCCATCATTCTTAAAAGTCGTCCTGCCACGAAGCTGTGGCGGCTGGGTTTCTGTAATCAAAACTTATCAAAATAGGGGATGATTTCGATGACTTTATTTCAGTCTAACCACATGCGCTCAATGTTAGGGAGTTCAAAATCACATCGCCTCGTTACAAACATTTTGATAGAATTGTGTATCATATGTACGCTGCTAGACCAGTATGACCGGGGACAGACGCATCTCGTCTAAGATATGGCACGGTCACTAATATTTGCCGTTAGGCGAGATTCCGTAAATCTAAACATGTGAAATGGTGAAGACTGGTTTAGGAAAACATTTATATCTTGTATTTTGTGACAAAGGTGATATACATTAAGATGGCCAATATTCTTGCTACTTTTTGGCATAGTGAAAGACTGCCTTTAAATGATGGAGGAACAACAAAATAATAATACAATGTGATGTCTGAGAGAGAGAGAGAGAGAGAGAGAGAGAGAGAGAGAGAGAGAGAGAGAATTATGTCATATTTAGAATATTGCGTCAATGTCTGTTTGGTGACGGAGTTGCTTCATTAATGTCACCGCCACTGTCTGATTTTCTGCAGACGTCAAGGTTTTTTACTGTTTTAATTTTTTCTGAAAAGAATTAATTTTGGTGGGGAAGTTGAAAGGGTACAAAGCTGGCTAACGAACTGATCTAATGTCTTTATACAAACTAGCTATATGCAACAATTCAAGTAAATATGACACAAATTACGGACTCTAGTCTGGGTCAACCGACTTTCTATAAACGATCTTTTATGTCTTGAATAAGACATCCGATTACAATATGCTCGGAGGCTGCCTTAGCCACCCCTTGAATAAAGTTTCAAGGTGTGCCTACAGAAATATCGGAGATTCTCGTGTTTACATACATCGCGCGCGCGCGCGCAGACACACACACACACACACACACACACACCACACACACACACACACACACACACACACACACACGCATAGTACGGCGCTTCGCGGCGCCAAACGGGCAGTTCAGCAGCAGCGAGGTTAGTGTAACTAGATATGACGCAATTTGTTGTCTTGTTATTTCAGTTGTCAGAGGTTTAGGCCTGCCCGCCTCAGTTTAACTTCATGGACATACTAAGTTAAATTCACCCCACCGCGACCCATCCTAAAAAGTCCTTTCTATAAACAGAAGGGACTTAAAAACATGTCCTCGGTGAGCTCTTTGTGGCAGTTTGTTACATTGTCGCATTGCTCGTCACAACACATACCGCCTGCGTCAGACGACTTGAGTATCCTCAGTGTGTACACTTGGACGCTTCAATGGCCGCTTGATAATCAGGTGATCGACCGTCAAGATGTTAAAATGACAGGTATCGGAAACCGACTTTAATCGCCAGTCCATCACTGACGCCTCCCAACCTCAGTACTAAAATGTGTGCTTGTGCTTTGATTTTGGACCCTACGGCTGGAAGCTTTAGGTCCAAAATCACAAAATGGCAAAAGTGGGCGCAGAGAAAGAACAAGACGAAAATGGAGTCAGCTTCACAGAGATGAAGACCATCATTAAGTCTGCGTACAGACCACCACAACGGCCCCTAGACAGTTACCATCAGCTGTCCAGACAAGCGCAGGTGACCATCTTCCATCTGAGGACCGGGCACAACCGACTCAATTTCCACCTGCACAGACGCTTCCACCTCGTGCTATCTCCCCTGTGCCCTTGTGGAGAAGCAGAGCAGACCACAGAGCACATCCTACAGGACTGTGGGAACCACCAGCTGCTGAGGGAGGAGATATGGCAGAAGCCCGCCACTCTACAAGAGAAACTGTACGGACCTGTGAAGGTGCTACAGAAGACCACAGATTTCATTTTGAGAGCCAAACTCCAAGTGTGACGGCGTTCGAGAAGAAGAGAAGAAGACAAAATGACCAACACACACAAATAAATAGGTATACGGTGCAGGCCAGACGGTTCTGGAATTTACAAAAACCGAGTGTCTGTTTCATGCGGAGCGGCCCTCTGTATCAGAAGCGCAAACAGCTTCCCGAACACCTCCAAGAGGTATAGATCCTCATGAGCCCTCCGATGTATGCCTCTTGGAGATGTTCGGGCCGGACTGCTATCTACGCTTCTGGTAAAGCTGGCCCGGTTATCAAGCGTAATTCGCTCAGCCGGTTCGATGTTGGTAGTCGTCAGTCCAAAGTAAACGTAGAAAGAGCGGGTGTCCGAAACAGCTGAGCTTGTTTACGCTCCCTTTGACCTGCAGCGCTAGACTGAGGTCGCTAATCATAACACTCCTGATGACTCTTATAGCAGACTAAGGGTCAGGCCGCGATCAGTTGTCCTGGACGACACAAGCATTTCATCCTACGTTCGACTACCCAGTGCGCAAAGGCGATTGGGCCGACGTCGGCCAGACGACCTTTTGCGCATCGGGTAGCTAAGGTCGTCCAACTGTAAGACAAGGGCCGTGTGGTACCGGTCGGCTATTTTGAACCATACGGCTGCAGGCACTACATAAGTTACAAGTAGGGGTTGTAAGGTCCACTCCGATAAGATCCGCAGCGGCAGACCAGCACAGACGGGGGAATCGTGTCATCTCGTGGTTGCCCGGTGTGTTAGCAGGTTTGTCCATGTTTGTCCTTTTCTACATCTCTCTCGTGATAGATAGATAGATAGATAGATAGATAGGTAGGTAGGTAGATAGATAGATACTGTTTATTGCCAGACTTGCCTTAAGAAACATAGAGCATAGGAATGTGTGTTGGTGTCGTTACAATTACAAACGGCATCACACTGAGTCAACAATAAGAAATAATTAATACTCTATCACACAGGCAATTCCGCCCTACACACACTGTAAAAAACTTTTTAGACAACTGACTAATATCACAAACCGACAGGTACCCACTCACACACCCACGCTCATCTCCCCCCCCCCCCCACACACACACACACACACACACTCACACACACAGAGTACACACGCATATTAATCTACTAGGAAGTCTAAATTAATTAAAGGTATATCGTTTAAAATGAAACAGAATATCTTAGAGTATATGTGTCACTAATTTAGTGATCACAGTCGGGTGTAAAACTGGTTAATATATATCATAAGACTAGGCTTAATACTGCCGACACTATACACTATCCTCTCAACCGTTGGGGGCGCGCCCTAAGGCGGGCGGGGAGGGAACTCATGAGTCAACTCGACCAAAAGCACAGCCAACAGCCAAAGGGATAGCACAAGGGTTGGACAAAGTGCTCTGTCTGTAGGCCGGCCACATGATTCCATGCACATACGCACTCTCACTCAGTCATTCACACAAACATCAGTCCTCGGCAATGAAACTCTATGATCGGCCCAAAGAGCACATCATCGCACGCGTATAACACTGAAAGGGCTCGGACAGCACTAGGATAAAAAGTAGAGTCCGAAATAGCTCAGGCGGTTAAGCGTCGGAGCAGGAGAGCGAAGGGAATCGCCGGGTCGTGGGTTCGAATCCCCGTCCCGGTCCCGGTAGCTGGACTCGCAATCCAGGGGGAAATGACGGGCTTGTTCAATAGCATGTCCGTTGAAAGGTCCTGGTAAATCAAAGTGGCACAGTTGGAGTGCGCCTGAGTTGATCAGTGTTCAGGTCGTAATCCATAGGCAATAGATTTCCCTGTCCCCCATAACCCGCCCGTCAGGGCCGTCCAAGATCACCTCGGTGCTGTGGACGTTAAACCCCGAACTAACCAACCAGGATAAAAAGTTTTACTTAAACGGTCTGTCCGTGCTTTGAGAGCAGACGACATTGACCTCATGGCAGGCAGCAATAGTGAGCTCCAAAACCTGACAGACAAACTTTCAAGTAGCGCAGGGTCTTATGGCATGGAGATCAGTACGGATAAAAGCAAAGTGATGATCAACACCACAAGCGACAGCAGCAGCAACATTCACATGAACGGCCAGAAGCTAGAAGAGGTCAATAGCTTCAAGTACTTGGGAGCCACCCTGTCCAAAGACGGTAGTTGCATAGCAGAGATCCGTATCAGGATAGGTACAGCAACATCCGCAATGGCCAGGCTGGACAGGATATGGCGAAGTAACTCCATCAGCTTCACCATCAAGTACAGGCTTTACAAGTCTCTCGTAGTGTCTATTCTACTCTACGGCTGTGAGACTTGGACACTGCTTGCAGACTCAGAAAAGAAAATCCAGGCCTTTGAGAACAAGTGCCTGAGGAAGTTGCTCCGCATCTCGTACCGCGAGCACAAGACCAACGAATATGTACGGAGCATCGTCACTTCCCTGGTGGGCCCACATGAACCCCTTCTGGCAACCGTGAAACGGCGCAAGCTTGCTTGGTTTGGCCACGTGACCCGACACAACACCTTGTCCAAGACTATCCTCCAAGGCACTCTCGAAGGAAGTCGTCGGCGAGGTCGTCAGAGAAAGAGTTGGGTCGCAAACATAAAAGAATGGACCGAACTCGAGATGCCAGACTTGCTTGCCACCGCCCAAAATAGAACTCAGTGGAGAGCACTGTCTGTTGCTGCTGCCTTTCAGTCCCCCCAACGCCCAGTTCGGGCAAGGGACTGATGATGATGATGAACGGCGACCAGGCTGAACTGAGCAGGTTATAAGAGACAGTTAGCCGGGTGTGTAGCGTGCAAAAAGCGGACGGTCTGCCCAGCGCCCAAAAGGCCATCGGGCCGACGTTGGCCCGCGCGCGGGCCAATGTCGGCCCGATGGCCTTTTGCGGCGCGTCAGATGGGTAGTCCAGGTTTCACTAGTACAGCGAGAGTGTTGTCTGTCCCCCGTGTCTCGTTCTCGTTCATTGTTGGGAGTCGTCCGACGTCAAATGTGACCTCACTACAATATCTAGTCCTACAGAACGTGTGTTTGGCAGTCAACGTTTTGGTCTGGATTGTCCGTTCTCCGTTCGTTTGTGTGTATAGGAGAGGAATTTCGAGAATACGTGACGAACTAGTGGGCATAACGACCAAATTCAAATAGCAGTATAAGCATGTTTAGCGTTTTCCTTGTGACAAAGGCAAATAGCCAGATGTATCTCAAGTTCTTGTTCTGCGTGAAGGGCTTTAGGAAGAAAAATTATACTGATATGTAAAAGAAAAGGCGGGTCTCCGGGCGATCGACACCTTTATAGTACGTCACCAAAAAGGGATAATTTCAACAAAATGATGAGCATTTCATCCCAAAGTCTACCGTATTGTTTGGAGCTCAGATGCGTTTGTCTTGTAGGAACATTCAGAGTTTTTCATATTTTTAGGCTTATAATGCTGATCCATTTCCCTCCTCTCTAAGCAAACCTCTGATCAACACACACGTCGGAGCACACAAATACACGGCGCTTCCCGCCATTAGTACGCTCTGTGGGCTCGTGTAGCGACAGGAATCCATCTCCTTCTACTCTAACCTACCCTCTGATCCACACACACTGGCACACATAAATAAAGACGGACACACGGCGATTCCCGCCATTCGTAAGCTCTCTGGTCTGGCGTAGCATAGCTATTCTGAAGAATAATAATAGCACGAGCAGCGAAATGACGTCACTTCAAGCTTCAGGTCATGGCATCATTAGTCCCACGACGCCGTGTTCATAGTGACGACTCGATGTTCTAGGTCACTCATCGCAGTACTAACATTTGACGTATCAGAGGAGCAACTTTGCAATTTTCTTGCTGATTTTCACGCCTAGAACTTACAGGTCACAATTTGACCTAATCCTACCCCAGGGCCGGGACAAATAGCAGGCTTATGCAAACACTATTTATGAAAATTCATGCGGGTATGGATGAGAAGATAACTTTTTTCGTAAAAGAAAAATTAAAGTTTTGTTAGTTGTTTTACAAATGACTCCGAAAAAGTGGTGCAGAAAATTGTATGATTTTCACACCTAGGGCATACAGGTCACAATCGTACCCGACAGCCGAGACAAACTGTAGGCTGATGTAAATACTGTATACGAAAAATCATGCGATTATTAATGAGAAGATTGGTTGTTGGGTTTTTATTTTGTTTTGTTGTTTGTTTGTTTGTTTGTTTTCTTGTAAAAAAAAAATTCAATTGTTTTAAGATTAACCCATATAATTCGTGAAATTAATATTTAAAAAAAACTAGAAGGGATGAACCATAACCCACAAAGTCCCTTCCATATGAGAGCTGTCATCGCTGTCAATGGTCTCTACCTTTTGTCTTTGACCTGATTCTGATGCTGAATTATTTCCTATTGAAAAAGTCTCGCAGATCTGCCAATGCGTCAGTGCGTTCTATAAGGGGCGCAGGACATACGCGTCATTGATTTGTCAAACGTCATTTGTCATGACGTAAGTTGTAGTGTTTACGTAATTTTATATTTTACGTGAAATGAGTTTCACTTTCGCTTCATAGGCTTGAGAAAACTAGAAGTTCACGGTACAATTTCATTCTTGCTATAATTTGTGTGAAAGCAGGTTGACTTTACCTAGCTACATGATATACTAAGTACACGGGTCACCTGCATGCTCTTCTGAAAGCGCGTCGACTTGTGTGTGTGTGCGTGTCAGTACGTGCGTGCGCGCGCGCTCCAAACATCTCCAAGAGGCCGCCATAGATCCTCATGCGCCTGGAGGGCGCATGAGGACTTCCTCCTGGAGATGCGCGCATGTTTGTGTGTGTGTGTGTGTGTGTGTGTGTGTGTGTGTGTGTGTGTGTGTGTGTGTGTGTGTGTGTGTGTGTGTGTGAGAGAGAGAGAGAGAGAGAGAGAGAATTACGTCATATTTATGTCAGTGGCTGCGTGGTGACGGGGTTGTCTCTTTTACGTCACCGCCACTGTCTGACTGTTTTTTTAGTGTTTTAAATCTTTTCTGAAAAGAATTAATTTTTACTAAAGAAGTTAAAAGGATACAAAGCTGGCTAACGAACTCATCCAATGTCTTTCTCCAAACTAGCTATATGCAAAAAGTTCAAGTAAATATGTCAAACGCTCTCCTCATTTAAATCACTTCTCAAAACCCACCAGACCCCTACAACGCTGCCTTTCACTAGTTAATTTCCCCAGCCATGCACAATTCATCACCACGGTCACTGACGTGTGTGTGTGTGTGTGTGTGTGTGTGTGTGTGTGTGTGTGTGTGTGTGTGTGTGTGTGTGTGTGTGTGTGTGTGTGTGTGCGTGAGTGCGTGCATGCGTGCGTATATTGTGTGTGTGTGTGTGTGTGTGTGTGTGTGTGTGTGTGTGTGTGCGTATTAGTTGTTAGCCTTTTCATTGTATCAGCGCTTAGAGCTACTTTTAGAATAAGCGCTTAACAAATCGCCTTTATTATTATTATTATTATTATTATTATTATTATTATTATTATTATTATTATTATTATTATTATTATTAAAAATTACGGACTCTAATCTGGGTCAACCGACTTCCTATAAACGGTTGTTTTGTCTTCAATGAGACTGTCACACCAGGGAGGACGAATATACACCACACGGAACTGTTGGATATTTAGTTCGATTTTAATGATTTGATCTTCTCATTCGCACGACAAACAATAGACAAGACGTATACAAACCTACACAATATTACACGCACAGCATTAACCATTCGTACAATGTTCCGAGTACTAATCACATCTCACACACTCATTGTTCTACAACGATGTCACTTTTCATTGTCTGTTGAAAACAACTGACACTAATTAAGTTGATGCTTAGATTCCTCGAACGATTACACAGTTTAATTATCCGACCGTGAATGAAGATCGATTTTGCGTCGCTGCTCGTTGATTCAGCCTCGCCACTCGTCGAACAATCAGACTATCTCTCGCGATGGCCCGTCTAAGCTCCGCTGCACACCGCCTGGATCAACTTGACTATCTCGCACACCACGTTGACTATGTTCCCACTTGACTCTCGCATACACCACGTTGACTACATTCCCACTTGACTCTCACGTGCATTCATCACACGTCACAGCTGAAGAGAGGGAGCATGCAAAGATGCGTGAAAGTAAACTGTCGACTATTTCAGGCCTGTCTGCCCATCTTGGCCGTTGACAAGGTCCTGGCACACGTTACACTAATCAGTCGATCAGGTTACGCTGTAGTTTTTAAACTACATATATTTACACTTCAACTACACTGAGCATTCTGCTCCAACCGTCTATCCTACAACAGACCATAACACGGCATTTCTCTACCCACTACACCTCACAAAACTCAAACTTGATGCTGAGAACAAACTCTCATGACTTGACTGCCTGCTTTCCTAATTCACAGTGCTCCAACCGTCTATCCTACAATAGACCATAACACGGCATTTCTCTGCCCACTACACCTCACAAAACTCAAACTTGATGCTGAGAACAAAATCTCATGACCTGACTGCCTGCTTTCCTAATTCACAGTGCTCCAACCGTCTATCCTACAATAGACCATAACACGGCATTTATCTGCCCACTACACCTCACAAAACTCAAACTTGATGCTGAAAACAAAATCTCATGACCTGACTGCCTGCTTTCCTAATTCACAGTGCTCAAACCGTCTATCCTACAATAGACCATAACACGGCATTTCTCTGCCCACTACACCTCACAAAACTCAAACTTCATGCTGAGAACAAAATCTCATGACTTGACTGCCTGCTTTCCTAATTCACAGTGCTCCAACCGTCTATCCTACAATAGACCATAACACGGCATTTCTCTGCCCACTACACCTCACAAAACTCAAACTTGATACTGAGAACAAAATCTCATGACTTGACTGCCTGCTTTCCTAATTCACAGTGACGTCCTCGTCTCTTCCAACCAACATCTTACGTCACATGTTCCAAACACACATCCTTCGTCATATGTTCTTGACGTCACTAAAAAGTACATGCCATGACCGCAACACACAACATAGAACGAAAGTTTTCCACGAAAGAAAATACTGCATAATGATTAAAATAAATTGTGACAGAGACATTCAATTACAATATGCTCGGAGGCTCTCTTAGCCACCCACTTAAGAAAGTATTTCGCCAAGTTTCAAGATTGTGTGTACAGAAATATAGGAGATTCTCTTGTTTACATACATACGCACACATATACATACATACATACGCACATACATACATACGCACATACGGCGCTTCGCGCCAAATGTACATGTACGTTCAGCCGCGAGGTTAGCGTAACTAGACATGACGTAATTTTTATCTTGTTACTTCAATTGTTACTTCAATTGCCTGCCCGCCTTTGACATCATGGACATGCTATTAAATTCGCCCCACCGCGACCCGTAAAAAAAAGTCCCTCCTATATATAGAAGGGAATTATAAACCGTGAAAATATATTTGTTTTCAAAACATATTTCATTATCACTAAAAATGTTCTAGAGGTACAATGCGTTAACAAACTTTTTCTATATCTCTCTTTTATCTAGCTATATGCAAAATATCTAGTACAAATAAGACAAATTACGGACTCCAGTGTGGATCAACTGGATTTTGTGAAACGGCCATTTTCTTGCCAATGAGCATCTTAACCAAAACTCGAAAACAATGTCTCGAGATAATTTTTTTAGGGACAATATCCTAAAATGTTAAGCTTGTCCGTCCTCTAACGCGGGCTCTTGTCGCTGTCACATACACACACACACACACACACACACACACACACACACACACACACACACACACACACAGACACTTAAGGCCCCGCCACACTTGCCGGTTGTGCCCCGATTTTGAAGCCGATTCCGATCCGATTGCGATCGGATGACGTCATATATCCGATCCGATCGCAATCGGCTGGGAATCGGGTGTTTAGAAACTGCTCTATTTTTCCGATCCGAATCGGCCCCGATTGTAAGCTTCAACCAATCAGAGCGCGTCTCGCAAAGCACGTCGTTTCAGTTTGCAAATGGCGAAAGATCAGCCAACCACCTTCGTTGCCGATGTTTCGCCCGCCTCAGTCTTCCCGAATATGATGTAAAACTGCTGATAATGCAAGCACATCATCATCACTGTCCAAACTAGCAGCTATTTCGCTGAACAGGTACGACCCCGGCTTGATCTTCGATTCAAACCGGTCGGCTAAATAAAGTCGGGGAATGTGTGGCAGTGCACACGTTTTTGCAGTCCTGTCCGATCACACTCCGATTCGAAACTGCTCAAGAATCGGCCTCAAAATCGGGCATGTGTGGCGGGGCCTTATCACACATACATACGGCGCTTTTGCGCCAAAAAAGACGTTCTCTAGCAAGGTTTGCGTAGCTAGACGTGACGTCATTTTTATCTTGTTACTTCTTTGCCATAATTTCTGCATCGCAAGCCATAAACGTCATGTGCATGCTCCGGAATGCGCTCCGACCAGCCCCATTTCAAAGTCTACCGTATTTTAAATACTGTAAACCACAAAGTTGATGTCCTTAAATTACCTAGTAAATGTGATCCTAAGGCTGAATTTTTAAAACTTGCTGATTGACTTATGAGGGCTCTATTATAGTGATAGATCTACCAGTTTAGTTCAAGGGTTGTGCCAGAATAGCTTGGCGCCTCAGGCGCCAAGCTGTTCTGGTACCACCCTCGAACTATCATGTATTTCAAGCAGTTGACATGATATAAAAAGTTAAGGCAACAGAGTGGTCATTGAATCATGTTTAATCGAAACGTTCTAATCAAACTTTAAATAAAAAGTTCACCTTGCGTGGAATTCACTCTAATGACAGTCTTGTGTTTATTTATTTGTTTATTTATTCATTTATTTATTTATTATTATTATTATTACTATTTATTTCATGTTTGAGATTAGTAGTGTTTGGGAAAGAGCGAGAGAGGTGTGTGTGCGTGATGGGCACAGAGGTGAATGAGCTTGACAGGTGTGAGAGATACTGATGACAAGTATAGTTGTGATGATGGCATGTGTGCACACTGCATGCACAACTGCAAAAAGTCTGAGGGCGGATCTGCGGGGGGTGGCGGGTGCCATGGATTCCGGACCCCCCTCCACCCGACCCAAAATTCTTTAAAACGCTATAACAAAGTCCCTTTTTGGGTTGTTTGTACCCCCTTCCCCCCCCCCCTCCCCCCCCCCCCACCCCCCCCCCCCCCGGCCTCCTCCCGTTGATATTTTGGCCAGTTTTCACACACGCGCACGTTCCCCCCCCCCTCCCCCCACCCCCGGCCCCGATATTTTGACGAGTGGTGAGAGTGTAAACACGCACGCGCCTTCGCCCTCACCCCCCACCCCCTTTCTCCCCGCTTTTCGATTTTTCGGCCCTGGAAGCAAGGTCTAGCGTCGGGGAGGCCTTTTGTGTCAGGTTGAAGGTCCCACACAAAAAGTTGGAATCCCCCCCCCCCTCCACCTCGAGGTAACTGATCCGCCCCTGCAAGTTTCTGACTTATAAACAGCGTAAAATGCATTTCACTAAGTTTGGGTCGCTTATCATCATCCATCTTGCATTTTACACAAACCAAGGGGAATTACTCAGCGCTGGACAGACAAACAGTTAGATCCCCTGCCCCCGCCTATCAGGCACCCAATTGCCAGCCCACAGAGAAATACGCAGGTATAGACCAAGACGATCATCTGCATCATCTTGCATTTGTTGTTCTAGGTAACGTCCCACACACGCTTCTCCTGGAAGTAGACAGTCAGGATGCTGGGGTGGACATCGTGGACGAGCTGGCTATTGGGAGCTGTTGTCTCCCTTGTCGCCATCATGATATGGTAATCAATTATTACCGGAAATCAGATGTAGGTCAAAATTGCACGTGTTTGGACTAAAAACAATGGAACAAAAGCCCGTGTAAGCAAGCGATATCACCGAGAAAATGTGAACACCACCCAGTTGCAAGAGACACCACCCATCTGCAAGAGACATAGATCCTCATAAGCCCCTCTTGCTGAAAACAGTGGAACAAAAAGCCCGGACAAGCATGCGATATCACCGAGAAAATGTAAACACCACCCAGTTGCAAAAAACACCACGCAAGTGCAAGAAACATAGATCCTCATGAGCCCCCGCAGTCTCGGGGGCTCATGAGGATCTATACCTCTTGCTGACACAATTTTGAATCTTGGGACATTTTGCGGTTTTCGGTCTTCAATGAACGAAGGTCAGTTGCAGAAACACATCCTGCGCCCGCTGGCACTGGTCAATCCGCCGTTTTATCTGAAAAATACGAATATCGCATGTTTGTCCGGGGTTTTAATCCAATGATTTTCGTCAAAGCACGTGCAGTTTTTGACAAACTTCTGATTTCGATTGCAACGTAAGTACATTTAGTTTGAATAACTCTCTTCACGAGTGATGTATTGCCTTGACTTGCGGCCGGGTCACCATGAATCTACGTCCATTTCTTCAGGTGTCATTCTACTTTTGCTAAGTGTGGATAACATAATGTGATCCGGGACCGTATGAGGCTCGCATCCTGATGGAATATCACTTGTCATTAACTCATTCAGCCCCGATACACCACGGGAAGACATAGATTGCGCATGATAGTTCAAGGGTGGTGCCAGAATAGCTTGGCGCCCATAGGCGCCAAGCTATTCTGGCAACACCCTTGAACTCTCTTGCTCGATCTGTCTCTAGAGTGGTAATACAGTTCTGCAGAGGGCAGCTTCAAAATGCGGGGGTTCGGTCCGGGGCAGAATGTGTTAAAGGCCATCATTTAGATGACTGTGGCCACCTCAGGTGACACATCAATCAAATACATTAACCCCTTCCCTGCCTGTGTACGTACCGTGCGCGTCTGAAATCTGTGTACATTCAACGTGCAAGAGCTTCTGCCGCCCCATGAGCAATGGATACAAAGTGGTTTCAGCAAGTGGCATAGATCCTCATGAGCTATACCTCTTGCAGTAGTGTGGCGTCCATTTTTTTCTCGGCAGTGAAGGGGTTAAAACTAAAACTGATTAAATAGATAACTAATAATACTAATGGATGATTTTGACAAATGTGCTTACATAATAAATGATAAATAAAAGTACAAAGTAATGTACTTGCAGGAGGGATCGTCGGAGGTACTGGAAGCTCCAAGAGATTGGTCTGCCTGGGCCGTATCCTCTCCCTTTATTGGGCTCCATCATACCTTTCTTCACACTGGTTTGTGTTCGTCCCCCGGCCACCATTTCCACGCCCCTAGCTTCGGAACAAAATAGTTCCGGTCTCTAAAATCTGCATATTATTTGGATCTTCACTGCTAGTCGTTTTCTGCACGTGGTAAAAACTCGGTTCGACTATCATTTTATTTTCACAAAGTGGAATACTTTGAGCTGTCTAAGCATTCACCCAATCAAACTGCTCACAACTGCGGCCATTTGCACGCGGAAACGAGACTTCCGGTTTCTTGACTAAGCTTGGGGAGTGAAAATGGTTGGGGTGTAAAATAAGAGTTGGTTCTTTCTCGTGTATCATTTTAGTATTACCCATATCATACTGAGTCTAACAGATTCAAATGTGTACACTGCCATATGCAGTACATTATAGTACTTACAGATAAGGATATAGACTAATGGCTTTAGTTCAAGGATGGTGCCAGAATAGCTTGGCGCCTCAAAGGCGCCAAGCTATTCTGGCACCACCCTTGAACTATTTTAGTCAAACTTATTTCACACACTGGTGTATTCCGAATGATAAGGGTTAAGCAGCTGTATTAGTTAGTGTTGTTGTGATATAATGTTTCGGATGCACCTCGAGTGTTAATACAGCATTTTTGCGCAAGGGTTCACCTGGACCGACGTGATATCATTTACATTAATCCTTTAAGCCCCAAGGTCCCATTTCTCAAATTTTGGCGGTTTTGCCTAATTACTATGTACCAGTTGCAGGAGATGGATTGACCATGATAATTCAAGGGTAGTGCCAGATTAGCTTGGCGCCTTCAGATGCCAAGCTAATCTGTCACTACCCTTGAATTATCATTGTCAATCAATCTGGTCAATCGGTCTGTCACTACCCTTGAATTATCATGGTCAATCAGTCTCCTGCTGTGGGGACTCGGGGCTAAATGGGTTAAGGAGGGTTCGTTTGCAAAGAACGACTCCCAACAAAGAACTAGAGAGAAGTCACGGCGGGTAACCAGCGGGTCCCACACGCATCGACAACACTCCATGCATCTCCAAGAGGCGCAGATCCTCATGAGCCCGGCGGGCCCATGAGGATCTGTGCCTCTTGGAGATGCATGGAGTGTTGTCGATGCTTATGGTACACGCCGCGATTTTGCTGTCGTTCGTTCGTCGCAAACGAATCCTCACTGTTAAAGAGCAGGTGTTAGATTGGCCAGCTTGGTCATGGAATGACCAGAAATAAAAGAAGAAAAAAAAAAAAAGAAAACAGGTTACTTATCATCTTTTGAGCGCTATGTACGTTTTCTTGTGTTACAGGGTTTCATTGAGACATTCAAAATGTGGAAGAAAAAATACGGGAGCGTCTACTGGTGAGAATACCCCCAATGCGCAACAGGACATCGGGCCGACGTCGGCCGCCGATGGCCCGCGCAGAGCCGTTCGCGGGCCAACGGCGGCCGACGCCGGCCCGATGGCCTTTTGCTCACTGGGACATCCACAGCCTATAGGTGTGTGTGTGTGTGCGTGCGTGCGCGTGAAGAGTCCGAAATAGCTCAGGCGGTTAAACGTCGGAGCGGGAGAGCGAAGGGAATCGCCGGGTCGTGGGTTCGAATCCCCTCCCGGCCCCGGTAGCTGGACTCACAATCCAGGGGGAAAAAACGGATTTGTTCAATAGCATGTCAAAGTGGCACAGTTGGAGTGCGCCTGAGTTGATCAGTGTTCAGGTCGTTTTCCATAGGCAATAGATTTCCCTGTCCCCCATAACCCGCCCATCAGGGCCGTCCATGATCACCTCGGTGCTGTGGACGTTAAACCCGAACTAACCAACCAACCGTGCGCGTGAATATGTCTAATTGTGCGTTCGTGTGTGCGTGCCGCGGTGTGTATGTGTGCGTGCGTAAAAACCTTCCACGTGAGTAAATCAGACTACATACTAATGCAAGGAAAAGGCATAGATCCTCATGAAGCCTCCTCACTTGTGAGGACTCATGCGGATCAACCCAGCCTGCAAGTCCATGAGCACCGAGGTGGCGCCGACACGGGCCAACTCAGAGCCCTTGTCGGCCCCACCTCGGTACTCATTGCAGGCTGGGTAGGTCTCTTGTAGTTGTGTGTTGTTTTTCTGCCCGTGGCCGGTAAACCTTATTTGTATTGATTGATTGATTGATTGATTGATTGATTTTTGATTGATTGATTGATTCATTCATTCATTCATTCATTCATTCATTCTTTCATTCATTCATTCTTTCATTTATTCATTCTTTCATTCATTCATTTATTGATTTATTTATTCATTTATTGCAGCATTTTCTCCAATATTTTCGCACGTGAAGGCATAGTGATCTCTGACCTTGACCTGGTCAAGGAGGTCATGGTCAAGCAGTTCATGAACTTCCCGAACCGAGCGGTGAGATCCTTGGAAAATAAATGAAATAATAATAATAATAATAATAATAATAATAATAATAATAATAATAATAATAATAATAATAATAATAATAATAATAATAATAATAATAATAATAATAATAATGAGTATTTACAGTAAACATCCGATTATATAACAAATCGTCAGGGAACTAAATTATTTTTCTTGTTGTTATATTTCAAGTTTGTTATAAGCGAACTAATTTCCTCAGAAAGAGTGCTGTCATAACCTCTGAAAGAGTCTGGTTATATCTGACTTTTCCTAGCACCGGTGGGAGCGACCGGTGTGTGTGTGGGTGGCGGGGTATAGTGATTTCCAAACTCCCCCAAAAGGGACTTTGTTATAGCATTTTAACTCTTTCAGCCCCGACACACCACAGGAAGACTTGGATCGAGCACGATAGTTCAAGGGTGGTGCCAGAATAGCTTGGCGCCCATAGGCGCCAAGCTATTCTGGCACCACCCTTGAACTATCATGCTCGATCTGTCTATAGAATAGTCATGTCTAGTTACGCTAACCTTGCTGCTGAACGTACATTTGGCGCGAAAGGCCGTGTGTGTGTGTGTGTGTGTGTGTGTGTGTGTGTGTGTGTGTGTGTGTGTGTGTGTGTGTGTGTGTGTGTGTGTGTGTGTGTGTGTGTGTGTGTGTGTGTGTGTGTGTGTGTGCGTATGTATGTAGACACGAGAATTTCAGATATTGCTGTACGTACAAGCCTGAAACTTGGCGAAATACTTTATTTAAGAGGTGCCTAAGAGAGCCTCCGAGCATGTTGTAACTTGATGTCTCATTGAAGATATAAAAGACTGTTTATTGAAAGTCTGTTGACCCAGATTAGTCCGTAATTTTTATCATAATTACTTGAAATTTTGGATACAGCTAATTGCAGAAAGACATTGGATGAGTTCGTTAGTCACCTTTTTGAATAATAATTTATTTATTTTTGCAAGTTTTGGATCCACTATATACTCCCATCAAACAGTCGGCTCTGGAAGAGGCTGAGTGAAACAAAACAGTCAGCCCTGGAAGCGGCTGCGTGCCTTTCGGATGAGTGACGTGAAACATCAATTTCGTCACTGTGTTCACGGCGTCGTGAGACTAGCAATGCCATGACGTCAAGCTTTAGTGACGTCATTTTGCTGCACTGCTATTCTTGTTCAGAATTCCTGTTGCTGCCCTAGCCCACAGAGCGTACTAATGGCGGGAAGCGCCGTGTGTCCGTCTTTATTTGTGTGTGCCGGCGTGTGTGTTGATCAGAGGTTGGCTTAGAGAGGAGGATAAGCTTAAAAAAGATGAACAACTCTGAATGTTCCTGAAAGAAAAACGCATGTGAGCTTCAGACAATACGGTAGATTTTGGGATGAAATCCTCGTCTTGTTCAATGGGAGATATTTCAACATCAGAATCAGGTCAAAGACAAAAGGTAGAGACCATTGACAGCAAGGACAGCTCTCATATATAGAAGGGACTTTGTGGGTTATGGTTCATCCCATCTTGTTTTGCCTAGTGAGGGGTTGGGGTCGGGGTGTGCGGAACCCTTAGACCCCCCTCCCCCCCCCTCCCCCCGCCACACACACACCCCAAACCCACCCCTGATTTATATCCTACATGCGCGTTTGTATCAGATGCTGAGGTATATACTGGAGCCTGCGGGCTATACTGAGGCAAGCCTGTACTTTCTGTGTGTCAGGCTCGTCCAGTGACGCTGGGCAAGCCTTGGGACGACGCGCTGACCACCGTCAGGGACGATCACTGGAAACACGTTCGCAGTCAGCTCTCACCAACCTTCAGCACCGGCAAGATCAAAAAGGTTAACCCTTAGGCTGTCGGTAGCGGTTTTGTCGCCATGATTCCAGTAGGAGTCATCGCGACAAAAACCACTACCGACAGCCGGAGGTTTAAAAGTGCTCAAATGTAACGTCTCTAGCCAGAGCTACTCAAAAGGTTAACCCATTCAGCCCTGACGCCCTACAGCAGGAGATGGGTGGACCATAATAATTCAAGGGTAGTGCCTGTTGGCGCCAAGCTAATCTGGCACTACCCTTGAATTATCATGGTCGATCCTCCATCTCTTGCAAGAGGTGCGTAGTCGTTAGATGACGCCTCCAAATTTGGGAAATACGGCCGTCGGGTTGAATGAGTTAAAAGTACATAATACACATGTACCTTTAACTCATTCAGTCCGACGGCCGTATTTCCCAAATTTGGAGGCGTCATCTAACGACTACGCACCTCTTGCAAGAGATGGAGGATCGACCATGATAATTCAAGGGTAGTGCCAGATTAGCACAGCAGAGTATTCTCAAAATTGAAATGAATATTTTATTTATTTTTATTTTTTTTCATATCAATTTTGAGAATACTCTGCTGTGCTAATGCCATGGAAGACAAACCTATCATTTTGAGCCTTCCACTGAACATCTACTTCTTAAAGCAATAGGGACTACTCCCATGCGCCCCGAAATCCGCTGGAGACTAATATTATCCAGTCCTCCCCTCGAGAGAGGAGGCTGGTGCGTGAATAATTATTCCCAAACAGATGTTGGATCTGCTGGGTAGGTTTAGGTTTTTGCCGCCTACGACCGGTTTCGCCTCCAAAGAGGGGGGGGGGGGGAGGGCTAATCAGTTAGGCATACGGCTAAACCTGACAATGATTGATTAGTTCCGGGTTTAACGTCCACGGCACCGAAGTGATAATGGACGGTCCTAACGGGCGGGTTATGGGGGACATGGAAATCTATTGCCTATGGAGTACGACCTGAACACTGATCAACTCAGGCGCACTCCAACTGTGTCACTTTGATTTACCAGGACCCTTCAATGGACATGCTATTGAACAAATCCGTCTTTTCCCCCTGGATTGTGAGTCCAGCTACCGGGGCCTGCACGGGATTCAAACCCACGACCCGGCGATTCCCTTCGCTCTCCTGCTCTGACGTTTAACCGCCTGAGCTATTTCGGACTCCTAAACCTGACAAATTGCAAACACAACGCGTGTACTAGACGCCGCTTCCAGAATTTACTGGTAGCACCACTAGTACAGCGCGGATTGCATCCCTAAAGCTTTATGTGGTGTTGCAGTGGAAGAAGACAGACTAATTTTGAAAAGGCAACACCTAGGCAATTTTGTGGTGTAATTATGTTTTACTTTTAAACTGGCAAAAGCGTCGCACAAAGCCAAAAATGCACTCATTCAGATTAGCTCCAAGGGACGTAATTTTTCATTTCAACTTTGAGAATGCTCTGTTGAGAATCCTATATATACTAATGGTCAAAACTTAAGGGCCACCCGACTTTTTGTGTCATGGTTTATCGTCGCAAGTACGCTAATAAAATACGATGTTCTTTCGATCCAAATGGGTTAAATGTTGACCTTAGGCAGTCTACTGTACATGGAACAATAGACAACAATTCATCAATTTCCACAAACGTGACCAATGCACGTGAAACATCGTCAGTTTTTGTGAAAAGCTGTGCGATATTGGCAAGAATACCGAAGGCAGGCAGGTGGAAAACTCGGTAAAGTCGTGATGCACGTGCTAAAGGGGTCAGTCGCGAACATTGACCACCTGTTTCGCTACAAATACCGGTACAGTAGGGGCATAATTGTCACTTTCCTAACCATGCCACCACGACGAAGTAGATCAAGTAGATCAAGTACGCCAGTAGATCAAGGCCGGGCGCTAGCATGGCTGCAGGATGGAATTTCCGGACGAGAAGTTGGGAGACGTCTTGGGGTGTCCCATTCAGTGATCCAGAGGCTGCTTGCACGATTCCAAGAAACTGGAAGGGCAGAACGAAGACCGTGCTCAGTACGCCCGCCCTGCACCAGCAGAAGAGAGGACGGATACCTCTGTGTGGCAGCTCTGCGCGACCGAACTGTCACGTCAATCACTCTGCGACGTCAAGCTGCAAACGTTAACGTCAGCAGAAGCACAGTCTGCCGACGTCTGCGCGAAATTGCCCTGACTTCATGCAGAGCAGCAGTGAGAATACCCCTCACTCCAGCTCATTGCATAGCCCGGGTTGCCTGGTGTCGTCAATATGTGAGGTGGAATCCAGTAGATTCAGGTTCTGTTTACTGATGAGTCATGGTTCACTGTGTCCTTCAACGACGGCAGGGTAAGGGTCTGGAGACGCCAGGGTGAGGGATTCAGGGATGGATGCGTCCAAGAGGTGGATCGCTACGGAGGTGGCTGAGTCATGGTCTGGGCAGGCTTCAGCAGGGAAGGCAGGACCCCCCTCCACGTCATCCGAGGCACCCTGACTGGAGTGCGCTATCGGGACGCGATTGTGCAGCCCCTCATCCAGCCAGCTCTCCACGCCATAGGCGACAATGCTGTTCTGCAGGACGACAACGCTCGACTTCATCGCGCCCGTGTGTACCTTGAGCAACGGGGCATCATGAGGATGGAGTGGCCAGCTCGTTCACCTGATCTGGCTCCCATCGAGCACCTCTGTGACTTTGGGGGCAACGTGTAGTCAGCAACCACCCCCACCTCAAGGCGTCCCCCAGCTGACTCAGTTCCTGCATCAAGAGTGGGAAGCGATCCCACAACATGTTTTCCGAACCCTGATGAACTACATGCGTCGACGCTGCATTGAATGCTTGGCTGCAAACGGTGGGTACACTCGCTACTGACTGGAGCAGTCTTGTGTGACTCTTCAAATGAAGGGTGGGTGAACATTCTAACAAACTGCTGTTGTTACAATTGCTTGATTCACTCAAAACTCAAATGAAATTACTAAATAAATTAGCGAAGTACTGACTCCAACCAAGTATTGTTACATTATTTTGTGGTTGTGTCGGTGCGCCTGCGATAAAAAGTGTCCCTTAAGTTTTGACTATTAGTATATATATACATTATATATATATATATATATATATATATATATATATATATATATATATATATATATATATATATATATATATATATATATATATATATATATATATATATATATATATATATATATATATATATATATATATATATATATATATATATATATATAATGTAAGTTATTGGTCGGAGGGGTATGCTACACGGACCCTTGTAGGCCTGAGGGAGGTCAAAGGAAACATTGTGCCACGAAGGCCGAATGCCTGAGGGCTACAATGGTTCCTTTGACCTCCCGAAGACCTACAAGGGTCCGTGCAGCGAACCCCTCCGACCAATAACGTATTTGTTTTCATTCCTCCACTATTTTCGTAAAATAAATCAAGAAGACATCTGGCGACCTGGATCACGCCAGACATGACAGACCTCAAAGGAATATATCTTTATACATAATAGACTTATGACGTAATTTAAAAATATGTCATGACGTTGCCGTCACCAGTACTGAGTGTGCTTGTTGTTTCGAACAACACTAAGTAACTTTGTACTTTAGAACGTTTAGCGATCTTTTATAGAATAAAACTGGCATCCAAGATGCGACATCGACAGGACTACAAAACGTCCGCCATTTTTCGCTACAGAGTTTTTTTTTTATATCACTGTCACATGGTACGGTTTGTGCTAAAGTGACTGGTCGTGTGACGTAGGGAGGAAAACAAATATATATATATATATATATATATATATATATATATATATATATATATATATATATATATATATATATATATATATATATATATATATATATATATATATATATATATATATATATATATATATATATATATATATATATATATATATATATATGGAGTCTACTGGGTCCGCTGTGTCTTTGAGCCTGCGCTGTAAATCTGTCTGAAAGGCAGCTTTCACATCGTCACGCTGAAGGCTGGCAACATCAAGCTTTTTCTTGGGGGGCCCCCATTTCTTGGGTTTTGGCTTGAAGTGGAGCCTGAGTTTGCAGCGGACAAGGCGGTGGTCAGTGTGGCACTCTGCGCTGGGCATCACTCTGGTGAGGAGGACGTCACTGCGGTCCCTCTGACGCACTAGGACATAGTCGATAAGGTGCCAGTGCTTGGAGCGAGGATGCATCCAGGTGGTCTTTCGACTGTCCTTTTGCTGAAAAGTAGTGTTGGTGATGACCAGTTGCTGCTCCGCACAGAACTCCAATAGTAGGCGGCCATTGTCATTGCAGTTCCCCACGCCATGCTTGCCGAGGACTCCTTTCCAGGCTTCAGAGTCCTGGCCCACTCTGGCGTTGAAGTCGCCAAGGATGATGACTTTGTCGTCTGCAGGGGTACTCTGTAGGAGGCTGCGCAGGTCAGTGTAAAACTTGTCCTTTTCAGCAGGCTCTGCCAGGAGGGTTGGGGAGTACACACTGAGAAGGGTGACGTGCTGCTGGTGTCTCAGTGGGAGGCGCATGGACATGATGCGGTCTGAGTGGCCCGTTGGTAGGTTTTCCAGCTTAGTCGCAATGGATGTCTTGACCATGAAACCCACGCCTGAAAGCCGTCTTTCTGATGCAGGCCTGCCTGACCAGTAGAGGGTGTACCCAGCACCAAGTTCTTGGAGGCTGCCTTCGTCCGGAAGGCGTACTTCGCTGAGCGCGGCGATGTCGATGTTTAACCTCCGCAATTTATGGGCAATGAGGGCGGAGCGACGTTCAGGGCGTCCGCTGTCTGCTTTGTCGAGCATGGTTCGGACGTTCCAGCATGCTACGTTGAGTCCGGTCGTGGTCGTCATGAGAGTGGATCCGTTATTCTTTCTTGTTTTTTGACCGCAGGAGAAGATGCCCGTTGACCGCGGCTAGCCAACTGGGGTTGCGAGGGGACGAGCTTTGGTTAGGCCACCTTTTCTAGGCCCCTCTCCGTGTGGAGCAAGCAGTGCTGTCCCTAGAGAAGGCTGCTTGGTCGTTCAGGGTGTGCCGAGTGATGTTGTCATCCCCAGGTCAACATCAGGCGACCAATATCCTGAACCGCCTGCATGCAGGTTTGAGACTGCGGCTTCCAGTGACATCTTTCACCTGCCGTTTCGCCCCTCGCCCGTCGCTACAGGACTTGGAATGGTCAGTGTCATGGTCCGTGGACGTTTCCTAAAGCCTGCGCGGTGGAGCTTTTTGGTGGAGTGCAGTGTGCGCAGTACTGGCCCCACCCTTTAAACCCTTGGTTCATCTGCCATGGCCTAGCAAGCTGGGACGATGGCATCGAGGTCCTCGGGTCGTAGGTTTTATATCAGACTGTCCTTGTCCTAGTCTCTGGCTCAAAAGCCTTCCCCGGAGACACGGGGGCTTTGATGTCAGGGGTTTCCTCCCTTAGCCTTTCCGCAGCCAAGCGGCCAGGCCTGCAAGGCAGCAGGCGACTCGTGGAGGGCGGGGTCGTCTATGTCCCGTGCAGATGTGAACATCTGCCCACTGCCCACTGCCCCTGAAACACTTTGGGAACAACTGAAAACTGCTATTGCAAAATCCTCTGCAGAAGTCTTGGGTTTCGCCAGAAAGAAGAACAAAGACTGGTTTGACGAAAACGATGTAGAGATCCAGGAACACCTAGCAAAAAAAAGAGCCGCCCATCAGGCCCACCTAGCCCAGCCTTCCTGCCCTGTGAAGAAGTCTGCCTTCCGCCTCGTCTGCAGCAGTCTACAGCGCAAGCTCAGAGATCTCCAGAATGAGTGGTGGACCAGACTTGCACAGAGGACCCAGCTTTGTGCTGACAATGGTGACTACAGGGGCTTCTACGAAGCACTGAAAGCAGTGTATGGCCCCAGGCACCTGGTACAAAGTCCCCTGCGAAGCACGAATGGCCAGACACTCCTCACAGATAATACCTCCATCTTGAACCGCTGGTCGGAATACTTTCAGAGCCTCTTCAGCGCTGAGCGCACTGTTCAAGAAGCAGTCGTCCTACAAATCCCACACCTCCCAGTAAAGGTTGAATTGGACGAACCGCCCACCGCTGAAGAGACCCTCACAGCCATCCACCAGCTCAAGAGTGGCAAAGCAGCAGGCATTGATGGAATACCGCCAGAGATCTGGAAACATGGAGGCACAGCACTGCACAACAAGCTCCATGACCTCTTTCTCTGCTGCTGGGAGGAAGGAACACTACCAAAAGATCTCCGTGACGCAGTCGTTATCACCCTGTACAAGAACAAAGGCGAGAAGTCTGACTGTTCCAACTATCGGGGAATTACCCTGCTGTCCATTGCTGGGAAAATCCTTGCAAGGCTGCTCCTGAATCGGCTGGTACCTGCCATCGCTGAAGACCAACTCCCAGAGGGCCAGTGTGGCTTCAGAGCAAACAGGAGCACCACCGATATGGTCTTTGTGCTGAGACAGCTACAGGAGAAGTGCCGCGAGCAGAACAAAGGGCTGTACGTAACATTTGTCGACCTAACAAAAGCGTTCGACACTGTGAGCAGGCAAGGCATGTGGCAGATCCTGGAGCGACTTGGCTGTCCCCCAAAGTTCCTCAACATGATTGTCCAGCTACACGAGGACCAGCAAGGCCAGGTCAGACTCAACAATGACCTCTCAGAACCATTTCCTATTCTCAACGGCGTAAAGCAGGGCTGCGTGCTGGCACCGACCCTCTTCACCATCTTTTTTAGCATGATGTTGAAGCAGGCCACAGTGGACCTCGATGATGACGATGCAGTGTACATCAGGTATCGTCTCGATGGCAGCCTGTTGAACCTCAGACGACTGCAGGCCCACACGAAAACCCTAGACCAACTGATTCGTGAGCTGCTTTTTGCTGATGATGCTGCCCTCGTTGCACACACAGAGAGAGCCCTGCAGCGCATCACGTCTTGCTTCGCAGATGCTGCCCAGCTCTTTGGACTCGAGGTCAGTCTGAAAAAGACAGAGGTCCTCCATCAGCCGGCACCCAAGACAGTGTATCGCCCTCCTCACATCACCATTGGAGGAGTCTGAACTAAAGTCAGTGCACCAGTTTACTTACCTTGGCTGCATTATCACGTCGGACGCCAAGCTGGACAAGGAGCTTGACAGCAGGCTGGCAAAAGCGAACAGTGCTTTCGGGCGACTTTTCAAGCGGGTGTGGCACAATCAACAGCTGAAAACAGGCACCAAGATCAGCGTGTACAGAGCTGTGGTCCTCACCACCCTGCTGTATGGTTCCGAGTCCTGGGCCCTCTACCGCAGCCAACTACGACTCCTCGAACGCTTCCACCAGCGCTGCCTGCGTACCATCCTGGGCATTCACTGGAGTGACTATGTCACCAACGTCGAGGTCCTTGAACAGGCTGAAACTGTGAGCATCGAGGCTTTGCTGCTGCGGACACAGCTCCGCTGGGCGGGGCATGTCTCCAGGATGGAGGATCATCGCCTACCAAAGATCACCCTGTTCGGCGAGCTTGCTACTGGACACCGTGACAGAGGGGCACCAAAGAAGAGACACAAAGACTGTCTCAAGAAGTCACTTAGTGCCTGCCAAATCGACCACCACCAGTGGTCTTCGCTTGCAGCGGACCGTGACACCTGGCGCTCCACCATTTACAAGGCAGCTGTCTCCTTTGAGGACTCTCGCAGAGCTAGCCTTAAGGACAAGCGGCTCAGGAGAAAAAACAGAGATGCCGCAGCTCAGAACCCTGGCCAGACTTTCCCCTGCAGCCACTGCGGTCGAACCTGCCTGTCTCGGATTGGCCTCCGCAGCCACGAACAAGCCTGCAGACGTCGTGGGCAACTCCTATAAAATCTTCGTTCGCGAAGTCAAGCCAAGATATATATATATATATATATATATATATATATATATATATATATATATATATATATATATATATATATATATATATATATATATATATATATATATATATATATATATATAGGTACATGTATCTTTAACTCATTCAGCCCGACGATGATATAATACGATACGTCAGCATACTCCATCATTTTTGTTTGTATCCGTCTGTTTTGTGTCTGTCTCTCTGTCTTCTGGTCTGAAGGTCTGCCTGTCTGTCTCTCTCTCTCTCTCTCTCTCTCTCTCTCTCTCTCTCTCTCTCTCTCTCTCTCTCTCTCTCTCTCTCTCTCTCTCTCTCTCTCTTTCTCTCTCTCTCTCTCTCTCTCTCTCTCTCTCTCTCTCTCTCTCTCTCTCTCTCTCTCTCTCTCTCTCTCTCTCTCTCTCTCTCTCTCTCTCTCGCTCTCTCTCTCTCTTGAAAACCCTTGGAAACCTTTTTTGACAATCGTGCATTTATTTCATGTAGGCTCTTCAGTAATAGTTTTAGAGCTGGTTTTGTGACCTGTAAATAATGTGTACCTGTGAAATACAAGGGTTCATTCCTCATTCATTTTCTCATTGTCGTTCAGTCACTCCATTTTCCGACACTGTGATTGGTCAGCACCTAAAACCAATATTCACTGTTCAATGTTGCTGCAGACGATGCCCGCAGTCCAGAGAGTGTGTGTCAATCTACAGAAGGCTGTACAGAAGAAAGCAGAGAATGGAGAACTGGTGGAACTCAAAGCGTTCGTATCCAAACTATTGTATATATTGTTTATTATTATTTCTTTATTTACGCCTTTAGATGCCGAGAAAAAGTTAAACTACCCAACTGCTTAGCCCCCGCAGTGGTAGTAATAGTAATACAAAACATGTTGCAGCTGTAGTGGTGTTAGTTGTTTATTATAATGATGATGGGGACGTAGCTTAGTGGATAAGACACTGCGCTGGCAGTCGTAAGATCCCGGGTTGGAATCCCCTGCTGGGCAGGAATGGGATGTGGACTTTTCCTCATTCCCATCGAGTCAAATTTACGTACAGACTCTGTTTACGGTTCCTGTCTCGCCTTCGTGTGTATCATAATCATCAAGTGCGCACTTTAAAAATTCCATTACCACTATTCGAAAAGAGAAGGCTCGGTAGGGCCGGTGGAATACAAACAGAAATATATCACATGCACCGAAGTTAATAGCAGGGTGGAGGTTTGCACATAAAGTAGCGCTTAGTAGCAGCAGGCTTTCAAAGCTCCAGCTTCCATCCCTACGGCGCCTTGAGCATCTTTAAGTAGATGGATATGTGCGCCTCAGAGACACCATACCATGCCATACCATGATGATGATGATGATGGTTATTGTTATTATTGTGATCATTATTATTATTGCCTTTGTCTGTCTCAGACTGAGCGGTACTTACTCTATGGATGTGACCGCGGGAGCGGCCTTTGGCATACAGACCGACTCAGTACATAACCCTGACGACGCTTTTCTCAAACATGCTCTGGCTTTTGAGACACCTCGGCGCTTCACGTTAATGGTTGCCGGTACGTTTTGTGTAATGTAAGCATGAACAGACTTCTGGCCAGTTGCATGAGTGAGCTTAGTCCTGTGCCAGCCACTAGGCAAGGTGCTCCGCTATAGCGGCCGGCCACATCACTAATCCCGCTATAGCGGCCGGCCACATCACTAATCCCGCTATAGCGGCCGACCACATCACTAATCCCGCTATAGCGGCCGGCCACATCACTAATCCCGCTATAGCGGCCGGCCACATCACTAATCCCGCTATAACGGAGCACCTTGCTTAGTGATTGGCGAGTCCGAAATAGGTCAGGCGGTTAAACGTCGGAGCAGGAGAGCGAAAGGAATCGCCGGGTCGTGGGTTCGAATCCCGTCCCGTCCCGGTAGCTGGACTCACAATCCAGGGGGGAAAAACGGATTTGTTCAATAGCATGTCCTTTGAAAGGTCCTGGTAAATCAAAGTGGCACAGTTGGAGTGCGCCTGAGTTGATCAGTGTTCAGGTCGTATTCCATAGGCAATAGATTTCCCTGTCCCCCATAACCCGCCCGTCAGGGCCGTCCATGATCACCTCGGTGCTGTGGACGTTAAACCCGAACTAACCAACCAACCTAGTGGTTGGCACAGGACTAGGCTCATTAACCCTCTTATCCTCACGGCCGTATTTCGAAACTTTTTGGAGGCGTTGTCTAACGACTATGTACCAGTTGTAGAAGATGGATTGATCATGATAATTCAAGGGTAGTGCCAGATGAGCTTGGCGCCTGAAGGCGCCAAGCTCATCAGGCACTACCCTTGAATTATCATGATCAACCCATCTCCTGCTGCAGGGTTCCGGGGCTAAATGGGTTAATGCGACTGCCCCCGTGCCCCATTCCAGGTCTCTTTAACTCATTCCAGACGTATCGTAGAAAGACAGAAGGGTAAAAGGTATTCGGCTACGGCACGTCTCGAACTGAACGTGTTAATGCTTGGGGCGGTGCAGGCATCAAAGTTGTTTTCCCCAGGATCAAGCATCTCAACACAGTCAGAAAAATGTCTGCAACAGATACTGCTGACAGTATGTGTATGGGTCCTTTGTGTACTATCTTAGAGCTTTATGGTGTAAGTACAATGCCAAATGTCGAAATTTATCGTTTGGAGGGTGTATTGTTTTTGTACCCGAGTCGCAGATTTATCGTGTGCATCGGCCTTGTTTTGAATTAATATGCAATTACATATTTATGAGCCTACGTCACACGGCAGAATCCGGCCGACTATCAGTGTATCGCAATACTGCAGGTCACGAGGTCATCGGTGTGGCGTACACACGTGTCAGTGTACACGTGTACTGCTGTTTTCCGGCATCCTATTGACGTAATATTTCACGAGAAAAGTAGAATAAACTTTCCATATTCGCTATGCTGTCAAAATCACAATGCGGGTTCCGCTTAACCTGCTAATATTTACTAGTAACGATCGTGACGAGGGCGTGGCTTATTTCAGTGACTCGAAATTGAAGCCGGCGAGCCGGCGAGCCTGCGTCAACGGTGCCAGGCCTTTGATCCTTTACCCCTCGGAAACACGCAACGCGTTCCATCATTGAAACAGAACATTGGTATTTATACGCACTTTCTGCACGTAACTATATGATAAAACTGGTTTAAAATCTTGCGAAATCAGTAAGAGAAATTCTACTGAAGATTATGAATTGTGAAAATCACTAGCGCTCGCGGAACTGTAGGAAGATCGACAAAGACCGTAGATTACTCACTGATTCAGCAGGGAAGGGACACATTCTAGATGGGCGGTCAAGCCATGCTCTTGCTTTATTACCCGTTGCCACATGTCTATATTCCCTTGTCCGATGTCAGTTCTACTTAGGGGTATCTTGTCTATCTTCCTCTTTCTTCTCTTCAATTCTGAGTCTGTCATTGTCGGCGCGAGTCGATGATACTTTCTTGTTTTCTTTGCTGGTTCATCCGCCATCTTTTCTCTGATTGGTTATAATTATGCAGATGACCTAAGGTCGTATAGAATGACGTCAGCTACCATCGCCTATCAGAAGCAATCTTTTCATGGCGTTCAGTCACAAGATTCCGGTGGCCTCTTTTCGCTTTGAACGGATGCAAGAAAGCATTTGGTGGGACAATAGGGTGGTCACTGTCTAAGTGGGTGTGTATACTGAATCCCAGTAAAAGCTTTTTGCAAACTGAAGCTTTGAAAAAGGTCAGACGTGCCGCTTTACTGAAATCACAGTTCAAAATCGAGAGGGAGTCATCTTGGTACGTGTAGGCCAGTGGGTCAGGCTGTATTTTCAAATCGTAGCACTATATAGTGATCATAGGTTTTTACAGACATTCAAATTAATGTCCATCGGTACCCGACATGAGCTGTTCTCCGGTAAAGGGAACTTTAACTCATTCAGCCCCGACACATCAGAGCAAGACATGGATCGAGCATGATAGTTTAAGGGTGGTGCCAGAATAGCTTCTGGCACCACCCTTGAACTGTCACGCTCGATCTGTCTCTACAATTGTTATACAATCCATCAGAGGGCAACTTGAATATTTGGGGATTTACAATACAATACAATACAATACAATACAATACAATACAATGCAATACAATACAATACAATACAATACAATACAATATAATACTACTTTATTAATCCCTCATGGGGAAAATCGCTAATACTCATATTATATTTAAATTAGTTAATTAATTAGTTAATTTAATTAAATTTATTAATTTAATTAAATTAATTAATTAGTTAATTTAATTTATAATATTATATTTCGGTCCTGGGGTAGAATGTTTTAGGGTGTGACCATTTATTACTGGTCAGTGTTTATTAGAAAATGAGCAGACAATCATCTGCAGCTGTTGGAAAGTGAAAAGCGCATGCCAGTTAGAAAATCGCTGACATCACTGACTGGATTAACTCATTCGAGACGTGCCGCATCCGGATACGCAGCTTATGCCGCGTATCCGGAGTGGCACGTTTCGAATGAGTTAAATAGTGATGTTGACGAATTTGAGAGAGAGGAAACAAGGTCCAAAATTGCGCCAAAGAGCCTGCACACTGACGCCAACACCACTCAGCTTTGTTGCATGCAGTGGACATAATTATCTGTGGCCAGTTTTAGCTTCTGATTGATATCAGTGGCAGCAAAATGGACAAATTCCATTTGTGTACATTGGGTGGTGTAGTGCAAGTCGTTTTTGTTTCTTTCTAGTTTCATAACCGTACACTCGTGTTTGCGTTGACAGAGCGTGAGTAGTGTGTTACATCAGCGTGACGGCGTCTGGTGTGTGTTCCAGTTCTGTTCCCCAAGCTGCTGTGGCTGTTGCGGAAACTGGATCTGGGATTTGTCCCGAAGCAGTGTGAACAGTTCTTCCTCAGCATCACCGAGTCCGCCCTCACGGACCGTCGACAGGACGAGAAGGTAATTAACCCTTTTAGCCCCAAGGTCCCATTTCTCAAATTTGGGAGGCGTTGCCTAACGGCTATGTACCAGTTGCAGGCGATGGCTTGACCATGATAATTCAAGGGTAGTGCCAAATTGGCTTGGCGCCGAAAGGCGCCAAGCCAATCTGGCACTACCCTTGAATTATCATGGCCAGGCTATCTCCTGCTGTAGGGATCCGGGGCTAAAAGGGTTAACCCATTCATTACCAGCGGACGCAGATTATGTTTTTTGAAATCATTGCAACTTCAACGCAATAGAACTCCAGGCGTCAAAGAGACATGGATACAAAGCAACTGCGGGGGCTCATGAGGTTCTACAATCTACAACTCTTGCAGATGGATGGCTGTTTTCATTTTTCTAGGCAGTCAATGAGTTCAGGTGTGTGTTTATCTAAAGTGGACGCTACACACTTGGGTAAAGCGTTTATATAAGGACCGGTATTATTATTGTATTGTGACCTTGACCTTGACCCTGTCTGTGCAGAAACACAGCGATTTCCTTCAGCTTTTGGTGGAATCAGAGCGGGAGGAGCATAAGAAAGGGAAAAAAAACAGATGGACTAGGATATTGACCTTGACTGTAACCTTGATCTTGTCTGTGCAGAAACACAGCGACTTCCTGCAGCTTTTGTTGGAAGCAGAGCGGGAGGGTGAACAACAGAAGCAAGTGGACCAAGAGATTGACCATGGTGACCAACTTGCCACATCCAAACAGTGGACACGAAGAGGTGAGAAAGAAAATTCTGCAACGAAAATGCACGTGAAAGACTGAAGTAAAAAAGAAAAAAAACAAAAACAAAAAAATAAAACAAACAAACAAACAAACAAACAAACAACAACATAAAAGACAAAAGACTAGCACAAAAGACCTTGACACTATAGTACAGATCATTCACAGTACCGTTACGCATAAATGGGAAGACACATTTCAGCACCATGTGTGTTTGTTATGCCTTTTCGACACAGCTAATGAACTTGAACAGCAGTTTGGACACGCAGCCAAAGCACATGCGTAATGCACTTATTTAGTCTGCGCAGCCGTTAGCGTGTCAATCTATTTTTAGCTGTTTCTCGCACTGGTAGCGTTGTATTTCTAGAACGGAGTGGAGTCATTGTCAGGTTAACCCATTTAGTCCCAATGCCTTACAGCAGGAGATGGATGGATCATGATAATTCAAGGGTAGTGCCAGATTAGCTTGGCGCCTTCAGCGCCAAGCTAATCTGGCACTGCCCTTGAATTATCATGATCCATCCATCTCCTGCAACTGATACAGTACATAACCGTTAAGTAACACCTCCAAAATTTAGGAAGTATGCGGCCTTGGGGTTAAATGGGTTAACCCTTTTAGCCACACGGGTGCTTTTCCCAAATTTTTGAAGTGTTACTGAACAACTATGTACCAGTTGCAGGTGGTGGATTGGTCAATCAATCTCTTGCTGTAGGGACTCGGGGCTAAATGGGTTCATTGCTACAAAGACGACGTGTGCTGAACTGGATTGACCTGTGTCTAAATGAACCATAGCTAGACCTGTGTATAGCGTTTCGTAATGACCATCTGTTACAGAAGTGTATCTTTAAACACTCACAAACCAGACAGGTGAGGCTAGCGCTGGCAGAATTGTATGCAAACCAAGGGGAATCACAGCGCTGGACAGACAACAGTGATTCCCCTTGGTTTGCATACAATTCTGCCAGCGCTAGCCTCACCTGTCTGATTTGTGAGTATCTATAACTCGAGGCAAATTAGTATCGTTACATTGTTGTGTAATGTTCTGTGCATCTACTGTGGGAAATCAGGGTATTTACCCGACCACATATAGTAGCGCACCTTCATGTTTGTGTATGTATGTTTCTCCTGCCCACTTTCTAGGTTCCGGAGAAAGACATGGGTTATATAAAAGACCTGATCCATTCGTTTGACGATGGAAATGATCGTCTTATTCTATACCTGCGTATTTCTCTGTGGTCTGGCGATTGGGTGCCTGATAGGGGGGGGGGGGGGGGTGCAGGGGATCTAACTGTTGTCTGTCCAGCGCTGTGATTCCCCTTGGTTTGCATACATATCTTTAAACAGTTACGGCGGTACTGGGCCTTCATCCGTTAATGAAATCTATTGAAGCTGATGCAACTACTGCCAATACCATGGCGGTGGGGTTTGTTTGTTTGTTTGTTTGTTGTTGTTTTTTGGGGGGAGGCTTTCTTTTTTTAAGGGGAGAGGGGTGGTTCATACTAATAATTTGTATGTGTGCTGCTCTGTGTTTTTGGACCTAACGCCTCTTTAGAGCCATAAGGTCCAGAATCACAGTCCAGCACAACAATTTTAATTTGTAATCGGGGACCTTGTTCTTGTTCGTTTTCAGGGCTCAGTCATGACGAAATGCAGGCAAACGCCATGCTGTTTATCCAGGCTGGATTCGCCAATGTGAGCACGGTGATGTCCTTCACCTTGTTCTCTCTGGCCGCCCATCCTCAGTGTCTGCAAAAAGCCCAGGCCGAGGTCGACGAAAAGCTTGGCAAGGTCAGGGGTCAAAAGTTCAAGGTTGTGGGGTCTAACTTTCAATGTTGATTGATAACCTTCACATTTCTTTTTTAAATCTTTGCTTGCGGTTTGTCTATTTGTCTCACGCACGTCCACAACCATTGTGCGTGTGCCAAATGCTTATTTAACGCGTTTATTCATTGGAAAATTGCCAAATGTTCAAGGTTCAGTGTTGAGCTTGAAGAGCATTTTAAAGCCTACCGTATACCGTGTTTTGGCGACTGTAGCGTTTCCTAGTGAAACGCTGTAGGCGCATAATTATTTACGGTGGGCTGTAAGTCCGAAAAAGTTGGTGTCCCCCTCTTATCTTATTATGTTGACTGAACGTGCTAACATTTTAATGTGGACTGCAGTGGCGGAGGTAAGGGTCCGGGGGTGGGGGGTGGGAATGGGGGAGGGGGTTGTTCATGTGTCACTGACAAAAGCATTATCCGTGAACCAAATATTCCTACGAATAGCATCTTTTATTAATAGCTTGACGCTGGAGAAGGCGCTAGGCTAACCAGGCACTACCCGTTGATAATCACCGTCGACCGTCAGCCAAACCGCCTCAGTGGTGTTGTTTGTTGTTTGTTTGAATGAGTGGAAGCAGTTTAGTAATCTTTAATCACAAGTTATCTGTTTCAGAGACCTGTGGACTTTGACACAGCTAACCAACTGACCTATCTGGAGATGTGCGTGAACGAAGCATTGAGACTGTACCCTCCAGGATTCATGTAGGTACATGTACTTTTAACCCTTTGAGTGTCGGTAGCGGTTTTAGTCGCGATGATTCCTACATGAATCATCGCGACTAAAACCGCTGCCGACACGCAAAGGGTTAACCCTTGTTCTCCCAGCGACTAGAAATGATGACTCTAAATCATTACAAATTCCTGACGAATGACCTCGTCTGCCTGTGGCACGCGGGTATAAATCACTCCAGCAAGAGGCCGTAGATCCTCATGAGCCCCTGAAGCTGCGGAGGCTCTTGAGGATCTATGCCTCTTGCATTTGCGATTTGTTCGATGTACTTGGCAGTCAAGATGGTAATCCTGGATTAATGACTGTTTTCTCTGTCTTTAGCGTGAATCGCGAAGTGCATGATGACACGGAGCTGGGTGGTTTCAAGCTGAAGAAAGGCTTGTCTGTGACGATTCCTATCCACTGCATCCACACAGACCCTGACATCTGGCCGGAGCCCATGAAGTTTGACCCTGAGAGGTAAGAGGGGCTGGTTTGATGATGATGATGTCCACTTGTAACTTATGCGCATCCACTCCATGCTAGCAGCATGCTCAGGGCGCTCATGTTCGTTTGTTTGTATTTGTTTCTTTGTTTGGTCGTTCGTTAGTCTGTCTGTCTGTTTCTGTGTTTGTTCATTTATTCGTGTTTGTTTGTTTGTTTGTTTGTTTGTTTGTTTGTTTGTTTGTTTGTTTGAAGGCCCACAACCGCCGTAGCTGTTCAAAGATACACCGTCTGTGAAAGATGGTTACGAAACGCTACACACAGGTCTAGCGATGGTTCTTTGAGACACAGGACAATCCAGTTCAGCACACGTCGTCTTTATATCAAGTAACCTGACAATGACTCCACTCCGTTCTAAAAAAAAAAAAAAAAAAAAAAAAAAAAAAAAAAAAAAAAAAAAAACCAACGCTATCAGTGAGAGAAACAGCTAAAAGTAGACTGGCACGCTAACTTCTGTAGCGCAGAACACATAAGTGCGATTACACATGTGTGTCCAGTCCGCTGTTAAAGTGCATTAGGTGTGTCGACGAGGCATCTATCTATCTATCTATCTATCTATCTATCTATCTATCTATCTATCTATCTATCTATCTATCTATCTATCTATCTATCATCTATCTATCTATCTATCTATCTATCTATCTATCTATCTATCTATCTATCTATCTATCTATCTATCTATCTATCTATCTATCTATCTATCTATCATCTATCTATCTATCTATCTATCTATCTATCTATCTATCTATCTATCTATCTATCTATCTATCTATCTATCTATCTATCTATCTATCTATCTATCTATCTATCTATCTATCTATCTATCTATCTATCTATCTATCTATCTATCTATCTATCTATCTATCTATCTATCTATCTATCTATCTATCTATCTATCTATCTATCTATCTATCTATCTATCTATCTATCTATCTATCTATCTATCTATCTATCTATCTATCTATCTATCTATCTATCTATCTATCTATCTATCTATCTATCTATCTATCTATCTATCTATCTATCTATCTATCTATCTATCTATCTATCTATCTATCTATCTATCTATCTATCTATCTATCTATCTATCTATCTCCCGTAGTCTTGCCGACCGTTGGGGCACCACTGATGACTTGGCAACCAGCTCCCTCCTTTCCACTCTGTCGACGAGGCATAACAAACACAAATGGTGCCGAAATGTGTTTTCAGATTTATGCGTAATGGTACTCATTCTACCCCAAGACCGAAATCCCCAAATTTTGCCGTTGTCCTCTGAAGACTGTATTGCAGTGTAGGACACAGATCGACCATGATAGTTCAAGGGTGATGCCAGAATAGCTTGGCGCCCATTGGCGCCAAGCTATTCTGGCATCACCCTTGAACTATCATGGTCGATCCTTATCTTGCTGTGGTGTGTCTGGGGTAAAATGAGTTAACATCCCTGCAGTAATAAAGGCTTACCGTACCCATGAGAAGAAAACGTTAAACGTTTAGCGCTTAACGTCTTTTGTTCGCCACGAAGGTGACTTTCAAAGACACGGGGCCACCGAATAGGGTCTGGAGAAAATTTTTTGACCCAGGCTGGATTCGTACCCGCGACCTTTCGGACCAGAGTCGAAGGCTCTACTACCGATCCACTCAGCTCCCCCGTGACAAAAACTGAAGAGAACTCATGATGGCAATAACTACTCTTACAAATGCGACAGTAGTTGGATGATAATAGTGAGCCCCCACAACGAATGTGAGCGACATTACGGCAGAAAATCAGCTTGGACCAAAAGCACAGACAACACTCCAAACATCTCCAAGAGGCATAAATCCTCATGAGCCCGAAGGGCTCATGAGGATTTATGCCTCTTGGAGATGTTTGGAGTGTTGTCCATGCTTGCGGTAGAATGCGGTTATATACTGCGTGTCTGTGGTTATATACCGTTATCTACAGTAGCTTCGCTTTCGTTCGTTGTTCGGAGTCGTCAGGTGGAAACGTAACTCACTAGTGACCCCGATGAAGACGGCGGCAACGACGTTAAAACGAAAACGATGGTAATGATAACGACGACTGTTAGCCGCATCAGCTTCATCATCATTTTTTTTCTTCTTCTTCTTTCTGTTTTTTTTTTTGTTTGTTTGTTTGTTGTTGTTGTTGTTTGTTTTGTGTGTTGTTGTTTTTTTTAGACACACCCCTGAAGCCAAAGCCACCCGCCACCCGTTTGCCTTCCTGCCGTTCGGGATGGGTCCCCGCAACTGTATCGGCATGCGGCTGGCCCAGCTGGAGGTTCGCATGGCCCTCGCGTCTGTCTTGCAGAAAGTCTCTCCCGTGCTCTGTGAGAAATCGGTGGTGAGTTGTTAAGGCCTATGTGAGCTGGAAGTTGCAAGGTCGAAAATCGCTGACAAGCACACATATTTCAGTGGGACTGATCAGTTCATCCTTATATGGCAAATGCCAGTATGTCCATTTTCTTTTTAGAAAACGGCGTTTAACCCAAATAACTAACTAATTAACTTTTTAGAAAAGCAAACTTTTCGTTGTTATACAATGAAAATGTCGCTTTTTCTAAAAAAAAAGATAAAGAAAAAAAGGACATAATAGGTTTAGACATATAGCGGCAAAGTTATATTGTGTGGGCAAGATGGTTGCAGATACAGACGTCTGGAGACACGCATAGCAGCTGCTTCAGTTATTATTGGCTGAATAATAATCACAATAATAATATTGCCTGCATCCTTTAACTCATTCTACCCCAGACACACCACAGCAAGATAAGGATCGAACGTGATAGTTCAAGGGTGATGCCAGAATAGCTTGGCGCCTATGGGCGCCAAGCTATTCTGGCATCACCCTTGAACTATCATAGTCGATCTGTGTCCTGCACTAGAGTGCAGTCTTCAGAGGACAACGGCAAAATTTGGGGATTTCGGTGTTCGGGTAGAATGAGTTAATATCATTGCGACATTCCTGCGGCTGTGTAACACTAGTAGTTTACCCGCACCGTTGGTGGAATACATGTAGAGAGACCTACTCGGGGAGTACGCCACAAGTACGCTTCTATTCAAATGAGATGTTTCGCATCTCATTTGAATAGATGTGGCTTGTGACGTACTTGCCCGAGTGGGTCTATCCGCCTACGAGTAGCTATAACGTGCATGGTTTTTAAATAGCGACTGATTTCGAAACAATCTTGTTTTTGATTCGCATCTCCACCCTGGTCCGATCAACATCTCGCGGAAGGTACAAGGTAACCGGTGTGCGACCTTTCCCCAGACCACAGGCATGATTGATTGATTGATTGATTGTAACGTCCCGACAGCAACAAGACTTTCTCAGGACGTGCCTGCACTGCTTGTGAAAAGAAATCTAAACAGAATATTGAATGTATGTCGCCAGCCGGTCCAATACGTTAAATAAACCTACGACATGGGGCCTAAATAAAGCTAAGACCATTTAGCAACACACATCCAATATCAAGAGCTACAGGCAGCGCAGACAGTAGGGGGAGTTTTAAAAAGGAAAATACAGGTGAATGAACCAAGGGTAGACAGAAACACACGCCCCAGAATATAGGGGAAAACCCACCCTGTGGGGCTGACCAGGGTGACCCTGGGAACTAAAAAGTAGTTAACCCCACCCAAGTCCCCCAGGGCAGACCCGGGTGGGGGCCACAGGCGTGAAATGAGCGTTGCCGGGGAAATCGATTTCCATCATACGGGTAGAAGGACATAGCACAACTGTGCTTCTTCATGTTTGCTGCGTTATGAAGGTCATTGGATTTCGCTACAATCATTCTATGCCTATGTTCCAGACCAACTGGTAACTGCCAAGTGTAAAATATAACCGACGAAGAGAGAAACACGCTTCAGAAAACTATGACAAAACTGCTAACTTAACTCGTAAACTCCCAGAACTAAATGACTTCCACTCTATAGAATGGAAATAATTTAGTTCTGGGAGTTTGAAGGCCCACTACCACCGTAACTGTTCAAAGATACACTTTTTTAAATAGATGGTTACGAAACGCAAAACACAGGTCTAGTTATGGTTCATTTAGACACAGGGCAATGCAGTTCAGCACACGTCGTCTTTATATCAAGTAATCCGACTATGACTCTACTGTGTTCTAGAAATACATCGCTATTAGTGCGAGAAACAGCTAAAAAAAAATAGATTGACACGCTAACGTCAGAAGTGCGATTGTGGTTTTGCTGCCTGTCCAAACTGCTGTTAAAATTCAGTAGGTGTGTCGGCAAGGCATAATAAGCGCAAATGGTGCTGAAATGTGTCTTCCAAATTTACGCGTCACGCGTAATGGTACTTTAACCCATATCATACCGAGGCTAAAAGCTGCAAATTTGTACACTGCTACATGCAAGCTACACTATAGTACTTACAGATAAGAATATAGACCAATGGCTTTAGTTCAAGGGTGGTGCCAGAATAGCTTGGCGCCTAGAGGCGCCAAACTATTCTTGCACTATCCTTTAACTATTTTAGTCAAACTTATTTCACACACTGGTGTATTCCGAATGATATGAGTTAAGAGTCAAACTCTTTCGTCTTTATTATTTTTTTCTGAAGCGTGGTCTTTCTTTGTTGCTTGTACATCGTTTACTTTTAATGTATTAGCACTTTATTTACTCTCTTGTGTTTGCAGTACCCACCCCGACTGACCAAGATGAGGATGATGTCGAGAGACGGACTGTGGGTGAAGTTTAAAGCCAGAGAATAGTGATGGTCGTTGTCAAGAAGACACAGGACGTGGCCAATATGGCAACAGTCGTTGATAATCAAACAATAATTTTTACCCGGAAATAAAAGTTGTTATGTGAACACCAGTTTGTTTTTTAATCATGAGACGTCAATTGTACGTAAACCATTGTTGCAAATGAAATAAGAATCATTCCTAAAGAGAAAACCTTCCTTGACGAACAGTCGTCAGGAGCCAAGCTAATCTTGCACTACCCTTCAATTACCCTTGCATTATCATGGTCGACCTATCTCCCGGAGCTACCTGGTACAAAGTTGTTAAGTGACACCACAGGTAGAGAAAACCGAAGTTATCGCAAGAGTTGTACCCCCTGACTCTGAGCGTCTATAGAATATATACTAACGTTAGTATTCTTTACCCTGAACGCTCCATTTTGGGGGACAACTCTTCACGTGAATGATATAACATCAGTTTCCCCCCTTCCTTGATGACACCTCTAAAATATTTTGGAAATGCGGCCTTAGGATTGTGGGTTAAGTGGGCTGTAACTGATACCAAAGTAGTGGTGGCCGGGGTGGGGGGAGGGGGTTGGGGAACAGCCGGAGTGGCCAGAGAAAGAACCGGCCCGACAGTCCGCCCGAATTAAAAGCGGTGACACTTACTTCAGGAGAAAAATCCAACGCCGGAAATTGGTATGGAACCTCGCACCTAGTATTGTCCTATGAAGGCTACATATTGTCCTACGAAGGCTACATTACTGATTAGAAGTAGGATCAACCATTTTAGTTCAAGGGCGGTGCCAGAATAGCCTTGGTGCCTCAGGCGCCAAGCTATTCTGGCATCACCCTTGAACTGTCATAATCAGATTAATTTCAAGCAGTAGTGTATCAAGATGAAAAGGGTTAATACCGCTGCGCCACGGACCGACCCAACTGTCGTTGCCGTTATTTTTCTTTTGGTGATTTCCTGAGGTGGTAAAACAGTCATCAGAGGACAGTTCTGACAGATGGGAATTTTGCTCTCAGGGCTATGCGTAATGCGCCTTTCCAGTGGCAGGCCACAGGACATTAGGCCTCAAGCCAAAACCGCAGGATTCCGACTAGATGGGATCGTAGAGTGTTTTATTGCTGCCAAGGCACAGCAGGGCCAGTATTAAAACCACATTGGCCATGTAGAAAGAATAAGAATAAGAATAAGAGTACTTTATTATCTCGAAAAGAGAAATTCGCTTGTGGTACATTTATCAGTAACAAATAGTACAAACAAGACATAAAAACATTATAGCATAATTATGAACATTTTCTCCCTGCACTTGCACAGCTACAAATTCCAAATGGATATAAAGTAAACACTACAAAATCTTTACACATAACTCTTACACATCTCACACAAACATCTTTTATGGACTGAACTGAGCGGCACTTATGCATTCACACCCACCTCTACATATGCATACATAATACGCGTGTTTCAACCTAGTCCTAACCCTCACTACTTATTATACAAACATCTCAATACATTATTACACAAGCTGCATAATTAAAGTCTACCATAGTAAAATAATTAGTGGGTAAACACTCAGTAACAACAATCCAAGTATGTCCATGTTCTGGCTAAAACCTGACTCACCGTTGCACTAACCTGGTTCTACTCTTGAATTGTCATGGCCCATCCGTCTCACACGGCTGAGACACAGTCTTTACAGACACGTCCAAAAGTTGCTTACCCCTTATCATTCGGAATACACCAGTGTGTGAAATAGGTTTGACTACAATAGTTCAAGGGTAGTGCCAGAATAGCTTGGCGCCTCTAGGCGCCAAGCTATTCTGGCACTACCCTTGAACTAAAGCCATTGGTCTATAACCTTATCTGTAAGTACTATAGTGTAGCGTGCATATGGCAGTGTACACATTTGAAGCTTTTAGCCTTAGTATGATGTGGGATAACTCACTCAGCCCCAACACACCACAGCAAGACATGGTTCGAGCGTGCTAGTTCAAGGGTGGTACCAGAATAGCTTGGCGCTTATAGGTGCCAAACTATTCTAGCACCACCTTTTAACTATCATGCTCGACCTGTCTGTAGAATTTTTTTATTCAGTCCTTCAGAGAGCAACTTCAAAATTTGGGGATGTCGGTCCTTGCCAGGTAGAATGTGTTAACGTTACTATTAGGTGTGAATTTCCTTGCCATTGTAATCGAATATTGCACGTATACTGATGCCTAACAGAAATTCGAAGTTTGTATCGATAGTCCTGCGTATCAACAGTCCTATGGCCGACAGTCCTGCGTATCAACAGTCCTCAGTATGGCCGACAGTCCTGCGTATCAACAGTCCTATGGCCGACAGTCCTGCGCATTAACAGTCCTATGGCCGACAGTCCTGCGTATTAACCGTCCTATGGCCGACAGTCCTGCGTATCAACAGTCCTATGGCCGACAGTCCTGCGTATCAACAGTCCTATGGCCGACAGTCCTGCGTATAAACAGTCATATGGCCGACAGTCCTGCGTATCAAAAGTCCTATGGCCGACAGTCCTGCGTATCAACAGTCCTATGGCCGACAGTCCTGCGTATCAAGTCCTATGGCCGACAGTCCTGCGTATCAACAGTCCTATGGCCGACAGTCCTGCGTATCAACAGTCCTATGGCCGACAGTCCTGAGTATCAACAGTCCTATGGCCGACAGTCCTGCGTATCAACAGTCCTATGGCCGACAGTCCTGCGTATCAAGTCCTATGGCCGACAGTCCTGCGTATCAACAGTCCTATGGCCGACAGTCCTGCGCATCAACAGTCCCATGGCCGACAGTCCTGCGTATCAAGTCCTATGGCCGACAGTCCTGCGTATCAACAGTCCTATGGCCGACAGTCCTGCGTATCAACAGTCCTATGGCCGACAGTCCTGCGCATCAACAGTCCTATGGCCGACAGTCCTGCGTATCAATAGTCTTATTTGGTCGATAGTCCTACGTATCGATAGTCCTACAGTTCAAGGCTTTATTACCGGGCAGAAACAAACGCCTTAGTTTAACCCCTTCTCTGCCACTGGAGGCTGTGCGTTTTGTGGCTGAAATCTCCTGTTCATTCAATCACCAAGAGCCACAATTGTGCAAGGAAACGGACTGTTACGTTCGTGGTTGTGTTATTCTTTTTTTGTAGGGCATGCGTGTGTTGATCATAGGGAAAGATGCGGTGTTCAGTTGAGTTATTTTAGATAGGAATCACGTTACCTTTTTAATATGATTCGTGTTTTTCTTTGCACGGAGAATTGCGATCGATTTTTGTTGTGTAGCTAGAATGTCGTACATTTCGCTAACTTGTTGCAAAGTCCGACCTAGATTAACCTTTAGATATAAGAAGTTTAGTTTTATGTAAATCCTGTAATTTTGAAGAAATGGAACAGTTTCTGTTTCTTCAAAATTACAGCACTTTACTTACAACTGAATTTTTTAATTTGTGTCAATTAGATACCGCATCCGTATCTGGAGACTTTAATATACTTTAGACGAATAGGCCTACGTTAGGCCTTTATATGTATACAGTATGTAAAAACAGATATGATCAATGCCATGTCAATGTATGTATCTGTAAAATTACAAAGTAAAGTAGGTAAAAGCACTGTCGGGGGAGAGAAGTGTGCATTGGCAGTCTCCCCTTTTCTTTTCATTTAATACTACAATATCGACTGCAACCCCTCCCCCCCCCCCCCCCCCTTTTAGTAGGTTCTCTCTTAGGGTGCATGGACATTTGTCTCTAAGTGGAGGCATGGACTGTATGCCCTTGCAGACACCACAGTAAAATGTGGCTGTCATGGCTAAATATCTGGACCCCCTTGGGGGACCTAGATTTAAATTTCCATGCACCGAGTGGCTGAAACAGTGGGATATGTGATCCGCCCCCTTCGGGGGGGGGGGGGGGGGGGCTTCCATATGCATTGCTTCCAGTGCCTTTCTTAGCGCACCCCCTCTTTTCTATCTTTTTTGTTTTTTGGGGTTTTTTTTTTGTTTTTGTGCTTTGACCAAAGTAGATCTATGATCACTGATCGATCATGTTCACTTCTCTCCCCTGACAGCGGTGCTTTTACCTACTTTTCTTTGCAATCTTCCTAAAATATTAGCACTGGCAGTCCTCCTTTTCTTTTCTTTTATGTATCCTTAAATAAATTCTAAAAGCGGTTTCTAACCAGTGTGTTTGGTGCTACTTATACAGCTATGGGTAGCTATATCGTGCATTGTACCAAAGATAATGGATGACCAAGATTGGACAGTAGGGCCTGAAAAAGCGTAGCAGCGTTCGCTAGAGTGATTTGCCCCTGAATGGGTGCGACCGGGCTGTCAACATGGAGGACGGAGAGAAGAAGAAACGCACTCGCAAAGGTGGCCAGCATTGTGCTGCGCCTAATTGCACTAATGCGAGGTATTCTGTGAACTGCGTAGGATGGTCATTCTTCAGATTTCCTGCAGAACAAGCAAGGTGAGTTGGTTTTTTTTTCTTCGAAGTTTATGTAGCTTTTGGTGCCGATCATTCTGCACACGTGTTTACCGATCAGTGTTAGCGATCTGTGACCCATCCTGAGAAAACCAGGGTTTAGTCGGAACTTTGATGGAGTTATGACTATATATGAAAACTACGTGCAACTAGCTCTCTGCCGACATAAGAATGGTCCCTGTATTTTAAAAACTGAGGAAGTTATATCAGTTTAAAGGCTGGAGGGGTGCAGAGGACAGTTTTGAGAAAATGAGATACGAGGATGAAGATGAGCTTTTAACACTGCAAGTACATACATGTATGTGTGGCAAGTTTATGAGCAGACTGCTCAAATTTGGACTTGTTGTGCTTATGTCAATTAAAGGTACTGACTGTAGGCACTCTGCTTTTTATGGGAATATAATTATAAGTGAAAGGTAAATGGTAGAGATTGCTAGTGATACAATGGTTGCTAATGTTAATTCAAATGTTAATAACAACCCACCCCTTGGCCCCACCTACCACTTCCTGGAATGGGTTGTTTCAGTTTTTGTGTATAATAAAATTAACACAAATTATATTGGTATTTTTTCAGGTGTGATGTTTGGAAACAGAATTGCAGACGTCAAGACCTGATGCACAAGACTGCCAAGGCAATGAATGCTTCATGTGTCCTGTGTAGGAATCACTTTGAGGATAGTCAGTTCTATCGACCTGCAGTGAAAGATCGGCTGATACCCAATGCTGTGCCCACACTTTTTGATGTATCAAATGCACCGCCACGTCTGAAATCCAGCAGAAAATCACCCAAGAAACGACCCCAGAATATGACTCAAGAGAAGAAAAGGCGCAAGATAGAATCTCTGAATGGTTTGTAATATTATTATTGTTTTTACAAAATGAAATCTGTATACATATGCACATGCACACTCTGAAACACACACACACACACACACACACACACACACACACACACACACACACACACACACACACACACACACACACAGAGAGAGAATTGAGCTACCTTACCACATTTACCATTATTGCTTGAATACAAGGAATAAATCTGTTCAATGTTACACAACAGTCACAATTGTGTTTGTTGACAATTTCAATTGGCAAATCTCCTTCCTCTCTTTCTTTTCTTTTCATTTTCTTCTTCAGCTTTTCACTTAATCTGTCACTTCACTCTCATTATTCTCTCTCCCACCAACCCACCCATTTTTCAATTCTGTTCTGTGTTTCTTTGTGCATGAGAGTTTAGCTTTTATAAATATATTATTCTATTACATTTTGTTGTCAACTTTATTTTTCACAATACTGTCTTGTGTATTAAAAACAAAAAGTATCGTTTTAATAAGGTATCAATCTGTCATTACAGTGGGTTTTTTTTTTTTTTGTTTGTTTTTTAATTTTTGTACATGCACACAAAATCAAAAAGGAAAGGTCAATTACATGTAACAACTATATTAAAATTAATGTAAACAAACAACAAAATAGATTAATCAACCATTCAACTGATTATGTCTACCACAAAACAAAACATAAACAAAAAACAAACAAAAAGAAATACATTGAAATAAAACTTACAAAAATTACAACTAAACAAAGCTATCAAAACAAAGGGGGAGGGGCGTGTGGGAATGGAGGTTATTTCAAACATTGAAAAGACTGCATAAAGAATTCCCTAACAACTCATATCAAAAGTCACAAAGAGTATGTTTTATTCATTCTATAGATGTTTTTGCACACACCCTACCTCCACCCCCAAAGCACATTAATTTTTTTTTTTTTTTTTACAACGGCCAGCAAGCTTGTTCATGGGATATCTATATATATGTTGTCTAGATGAATAATCAATAAAATTAGAGGATTTAAAAGACAGAACGAAATAAAGTCACTGCTTTTATATAAATATAGTCGTATAAACCCAGCATAAACAATCGCATATTTATTTTTATTGCGCAAAGGCCACGCCGAAGTTACGACATATTACACAGTACACACAAGGAACGCTGACCGCGAACACGCTTTCAAGGGCAAGTAACTCGTGCCGCGGGTACGCTTTCGCTAATATAAGAAGTGTGCCACTGTCCAATCTTGGTCATCCATTATCTTTGATTGTACTGAGAGAGCCGACTGACTTCAAACCCTTTTTGTTTTCTATTCGCATTCCACCATGTACAGTATACAGTACATGTAATTACAAGTTTTAACTCATTGTGCCCGAGGTACGAAATACCCACATTTTGGAGTTACTGGTGTAGGTCACAAGTACGGGTCTCTCAACAAAAACAGCGGATTAAACAGCCCGACAAACAGGCATTATCACACGTTTGTCCAGGCTTTTCATCCACTGTTTTCACGAAACTTGGCACGTGCAATGTTGACCTATTTATAATTTCGGGAAATCGTATTTTATGTTGTGACGTATTCATTGGGTGTCCATTGGTAAATTCCTTTTTTTAAGTCTCTTCTATTTATAGAAGGGACGTTTTAGGACGGATCGCGATGGGGCGAATTTAATAGCAAATACTTGATGTCAAAGGCGGGCAGGCCTAAACCTCTCACAATTGAAGTAACAAGATAAAAATTACGTCATGTCTAGTTACGCTAGCTTCGCTGCTGAACGTACATAACTTTGGCGCGAAGCGCCGTATGTGCGTATGTATGTATGTAAATGTATCTGTGTGCGTATGTATGTAAACAAGATAATCTCCGATATTTCTGTACACACAAGCTTGAAACTTGGCGAAATACTTTCTTAAAGGGGTGATTAAGGGAGACTCCGAGCATATTGTAATTGAATGTCTCTTTGAAGACATAAACAACCGTTTATAGGATGTCGGTTGACCCAGATTAGAGTCCGTAATTTTTGTTATATTTACTTGAATCTTTGGATATAGCTAGTTTGGATAAAGACATTGGATGAGTTCGGTAGCCAGCTTTGTATCCTTTCAACTTCTTTAGTAAAAATTAATTCTTTTCAGAAAAGAATTACTGAAAACAGTAAAAAGCCTTGACTTCTAGAGAAAGTAGACAGTGGCGGTGCCGTAAAAGAGGCAACTCCGTCACCACGCAGACATTGACATAATACTCTAAATATGACGTAATTCTCTCTAGCGCGCGCCGAAGTCTCTCTCTCTCTCTCTCTCTCTCTCTCTCTCTCTCTCTCTCTCTCTCTCTCTCTCTCTCTCTCTCTCACACACACACACACACACACACACACACACAGACATGCGCGCATTCTCCAAGAGGCATGGATCCTCATGTGCCCGGAGAGCGCATGAAGATCTATGTCTCTTGGAGATGTTTGGAGCGCGCGCGCATGCACGCACTAACACACGCACACACACACGCACACACACACACACACACACACACACACACACACACATCAGTCGTCGTGCTTTTAAAAGAGCATTCAGGTGAGCCGATATAGCTAGTTTGGAGAAAGACATTGGATGAGTTTGTTAGCCAGCTTTATGCCCTTTCAACTTCTTCAGCAGAAAAAAAAATTTTCAGAAAAAAAATTAGAACAATAAAAAACCTTGACAACTGGACAAAGTCAGACAGTGCCGTTGACGTAAAAGAAGCAACTCCGTCACCACGCAGACATACTCTAAATATGACGTAATTCTCTCTCTCTCTTTCTCTCTCTCTCTCTCTCTCTCTCTCTCTCTCTCTCTCTCTCTCTCTCTCTCTCTCTCTCTCTCTCTCTCTCTCTCTCTCTCTCTCTCTCTCTCTCTCTCTCTCTCTCTCAAACCCCAAACCCCCAACTTTCCCCTATCCCCCGCCGCCCCCACCCCCTGGAGTGCCGCAGCTTAGTGAGAGTGACTGTGCCGCCTTGTTTTCGCTTCTTCAAAAGTTCAGGCCACGCGCCGGAAATTAGGACACGCGTGATAGCCATTTCGACATTCTTTATAAAGTCCCACTGTGCGCGTTTTGTGGACCAATTATTGACAGTAATTTCCGATCTGCTATTACCATTTCCCGATTTAAATATACTTTTTTCACTTAGCGATTTTTTAAAATATTATAGTTGTACCATTTTCTTAGACTTTAAATTTGTTTGTTTTTCTTTCTTTTTATTTTTAAGTCGTCAAATTAGTTTTGTGTATTATGAACTTTGTCGCAGGTGAACGTGCATAGTTCCTTGGCAAGTCATTTTTTATTTGTTCTCTTTTATAGTTGCTGACTTTGTTATTTTTTGTTGACATAACCAAGCAAGAAAACCGTAAACATTCTGCTGAACTTAGACTAAGCGCGTGATAAATATTGTGTTTTTTTGTCGTGTATTTTTTTATTGAGCTTATTTAAAGCATTCTATAGATATTGATATTAGTTGATTTTTATTTTTTATTTTGTTGGATAATTTTTTGTGACCATATTAATTTTGTATTATATTTTTCGTTACATTTGTGTTTTTATCGACATGCAAAATCGTAATTTAAATACTGTTCCGAAACGAACAGACGAACTGAGAATTGGCCATCTTAACATATACCATCTAGTTAACAAGGTGCCCGATTTATCCGTGTTCCTAAACAGGCCCTTACATTTTCATATTTTTGGTGTGTCCGAGTCGAGGCTTAAAAGTTCAATAAGGGATAACTCCATTTCTGTCCCAAATTTCTCAGTACTCCGCAGAGATGCCTCAATCCCACAACACACTGGACTAGCTGTATATATACATAATTCAATACTTGGTAACGTCAAACGGCGACAAGACTTAGAGTCAGCTCAAGTGGAAAGCTTGTGGGTAGAAGTGAAGACATCTAAATCATCCCCCGTCCTCATTGGCTTTATTTATAGAAATCCCGCAGCCAGCTGGGACTGGTATGATGACTTCGTAGCAATGATGGATAGCGTAAATCAAAATAAAGCTGACGTTGTTCTTTTGGGCGATTTTAATATTGATCTTTCTAAATCTAAAGGGTCCAATGCTGCATGGGCGTCAACAACAGCACTATTCTGTTTAGAACAGTTAATTAAAACCCCCACTAGAACCACATGTACATCTTCAACCTTGATTGATCATATTTATGTGACAAATGATGATAAAATATCAAATGTACATGTTCCCTCTTTAGCTGTCAGTGACCATAACCCAGTATGTTGCACAGTCTCCATGAAACTAGACAAAGAGAACAAAAAGAGACATAAAACAATTAAATATCGTTCTTTCAAAACATTTAATAACGGCGACTTTCTGCGGGATCTGCGCAATACTCCTTTCAGGGACGTGTATAACCACACTTCTCCTGACCGTGCCCTGTCGTACTGGATGGATCTATTCCTTGGAGTCCTAAATAAGCATGCGCCCATACGAGAAAAACGAGTTAAGCACTCTACCCTGCCACCCTGGTTAACAGTAGATGTCAAACAGGCCATGTCATTTAGAGACAAACTTAAGAAAGAAAAACAGTTTGATGAATATAAGAAACAACGAAATCGTGTTAAATACTTAGTGAGAGCGTCAAAAAACTGTTCTTCCAGGAAATGATTAGGGACAAAAAAGATACAGCATCGGTGTGGAAAGCCCTGAACGTTATAACAAAGGGTAAATCAGCCCCTGAAATACCATCCCATTTGTCAGCTGATATATTAAATAAGCATTTCCTATCGACAGCTGAAACACTTGCTCAGTCAGCTGCAAGTAGTAACACAGAGTACCAAGTTCCTAGTGTACTGGAAAAATACTGTGAGGCCAAAAATATGCTGCAGACATTCATCATTCCTGATATTACCGTCGCTGAAGTCGGCAAATTCATCTCTAGCATGCCGAACAAAAAGTCCACCGGGATGGATGGTATAGACAACAAAATTCTGAAAATGTCACTACCATATACGGTAGAGGCACTCACTTATATCTTTAACCTCTGTATAAAACACAGCACGTTTCCAACTATTTTCAAAGAGGCCAAGGTAATTCCAATCCCTAAATCAAAAGATCTTGAAGATGTCAATAACTACCGTCCTATCTCACTTTTGTCGGCCCTGTCAAAGCCCCTTGAAAAACACATACAAAAACACCTCCTCGATTTTCTAGAAAAGGGTAATTTCATAAATATTCATCAGTCCGGCTTTAGACCGAAACACTCATGTCAGTCAGCACTGGCACACATTGTAGACAGCTGGCTGGAATCAATAAATAAAAACCTGATGTCTGGAGCTGTTTTCTTAGACCTACAAAAAGCATTTGATCTTGTCGACCATGACATTCTCTTAAAGAAGCTAGCAGCATACCATATAAGTGAAACTGCCATAGCATTTTTTAGATCATACCTAAAAGACAGAAAACAAAAGGTATATACTCATGGAAAATACTCTAAACAAGGACAAGTTAACTACGGTGTCCCCCAGGGGTCGATCTTGGGACCTCTTCTATTTATAATATTCATTAATGATTTGCCTTTGCATATTACTAACACTGATGTTAATTGCAACCTGTTTGCGGACGATACGAGCCTCCATGTTTCAGGTAAAAAAACAGCTGACATTACCATTAGCTTACAAAGTAGTCTCAGCGAGGTTTCCGACTGGTGTAGAGAGAATCATATGGTTCTTCATCCAGGAAAAACAAAGAGTATTTTAATCACTACACGACAAAAACACCAACGCCGACCACAGCCGTTACATTTACAACTGAACGCTAAACCGATAGAACAAGTCACAGAGCGTAAATTCTTGGGAATACACGTTGACGAACAATTATGTTGGGAGACGCATATAAATACAGTCTGTAAAACCATTGCTAAAACACTTTCCTGTTGTCCCAGCTTAGACAAGTAACGGATACACATACTCGTAAACTGTTTTTTCATGCCCATATCAAGTCTCACGTTGATTATGTCTCCACAGTGTGGGACGGTTGTAGTGATGTTCACATGAACAGGTTAAACTCTATATATAAAAGAGCTGTCAAAATGATAGATACGCGGCCCATTCCTACCACAGACAAATTTAGACATCTAAACATTCTCGGCCTGCGTCAACAACTTAGTTTCAACAAATGCATCCTCATGCACAAGATATTAAATAACATGACACCGCAGTATCTAACCACCAAATTTGTGCCACAGCAAGAACGCGAACGGTCCTCAAGGAACAATACTTTACCCCTACCTCTGCCTAGAATTGACCTCTTTAAAACTAGTTTATCCTTTTCTGGACCGTTTGTATGGAACACTATTCCTGCACATTTGAAGACTATAGCCTCACTTGGAATCTTTAAAACGAAACTTTTCGATTACCTGATGAGCCAAACATAACAACACTGGGCATTTAAACAAACCTTGATGGTTAATGCTTTTATGTAATATAATTATGCATTTATTTATATTGTTGGTGTGTGTGTGTGTGTGTGTGTGTGTGTGTGTATGTATGTGTGTGTGTGTGTGTGTGTGTGTGTGTGTGTGTGTGTGTATGGTATAAGATGAATGTTAAGTGTTATTATTTTGTGTCATTTTTTTTTAAATGTTATTGTTGCATGAAATAATATGTGTAAATATAATTCTTTATTATTATTATTATCTTTTAATCTATTTTATCTTGTAGATGTTAGCAACGGCAAGTTTGTAAAATGACGATTTGTTTCTGTCAAAACTTTTTACCGTTGATAAATAAAGTTTCATCATCATCATCATCATCATCTCTCTCTCTCTCTCTCTCTCTCTCTCTCTCTCTCTCTCTCTCTCTCTCTCTCTCTCTCTCTCTCTCTCTCTCTCTCTCTCTCTCTCTCTCTCTCTCACACACACATATGCGCGCATCTCCGTCCAAGAGACATAGATTCTCATGTGCCAGGAGGGCGCATATACGTCTATGCCTCTTGAGGATGTTTGCAGCGTACGCACGCACACGCACACAAACACATCGACGCGCTTTCAGAAGAGCATGCAGGTACTTTAGTATAGCATGTAGCTAGGTAAAGTCAACCTGATTTTACACAAACTATAGCAAGACTGAAATTGTACCGTGAAAATCTAGTTTTGTCAGCATTTTCGCAAGTCTTGAAGCGAGAGCAAAACTCATATTACGTTAAATATAAAATTACGTAAAAACAAAAAATACGTCATGACTGACAAATGACGTTTGACAAACGAACGACGCGTATGCACTGCGCGCGCCCCTTATAGAGTTCACTATGACGCATTGGCACATCTGCGAGGCTTTTTCAAAAGGAGATATTTCAACATCAAAATCAAGTCAAAGACAAAAGGTAGAGACCCTTGAGAGCGAAGACAGCTCTCATATAGAAGGGCCTTTCAGTGGGTTATGGTTCATCTCATCTTGTTTTAATTTTTTTTAATTTTTAAGAAGCAAATATCAATATTAATACATACACACACTTTTAAATTTAAATTTTTTATGTAGTTTTTATTCATATTTTTTTCTTTCAAGGGATATTCACATCTGTTTAGTACCCTTGTGTTCGTAGTGATTACGTCCCCCTATTTAGCTGGTGTTAGACTTGTGTGGTGTTGAAATTGTTTTTGTCCACAGTTTGTGATCAAGACCCTCCGGGGCGAAAGCTCAAATACATTGACGGGACGACAGACTAAACAAGCAAATGAAGACTGTTTTGTGTATTTTGGCCTTGGCGGGATTCTGCTCGTATCCACGTGGAGCGGTCGGTGCCTGACAGTGCTAACAGATTTGGTCCCGAGGCCGGTTAATGTATTAAATGATACACACACACACACACACACACACACACACACACACACACACACACGCACGCACACACACAACTAACACACACAAACACACACACACACACACACACACACACACACACACACACACACACACACACACACACACACACACTGTTCAGTATAACACTGCTTCTGCGAAGTCTTTCAAAATCTTGCTGTTTACCGATGTCAAGTTGATTATGCGTCCGTATGTCGGTGTATGTGTGCATGCGTGTGTAGTGCCGCGCGTGTCGGCTTGCTTGCTTGCGTGTGTGCGGTGTGCCTGCGTTCGTCCGCGCGTGCGTGAGCGACTGACATAGTTGGCACAGTGTATTGATACTTAACAAATAACCATTTATGTCAATCAAGAAAAAGAGGGAAGCTTTGTTTGTTTGTGTCATATGATTAACTGCGCAAACTGAACACTAAACTGAACATGACGAGCACAAAGTATAACGTAACCCTTTCACTGCAGGAACGACACGAGAATTGCCCATACGCAAGAGGCATAGATCCTCATGAGCCCCCGCAGTTGCGGGGGCTCATGAGGATCGATGCCTCTTGTAGATCTATCTCATTTATGTCTTTTCCTCACGCAGATTTCTTTCTCCAGCAGGGCCTCTGTCATGGTTCTGGAGGACATTTCTAGACGATGACAGTGAAAGTGTTAAAATTACGAGTATACAAATACTTTTTTTATTTTACAGGAGACACTTCAGAAAATAGTGTATTTTCAAATACTTCAGACAGTTTGAATTTGCGAATTTTGTGTTTGCAGGCACGGCCATGTCTTCAAACAAAGGCACAGTTGGCACTTGAGTGACGTAAGCATAAGGCAAAAGGTCCTCAGACCGGCGTCATTCATCGTTGCCTGGGTAGCAAATTAGAAATTAACAGATTTTTAAAACTGTTACTCTTCTTGAATTTCTTAAAACGCACAAGCCTATTAATTTTTTTTTTAAACCGCAAACACGCACACACACACCGTGGCACGCACACACACACACACGCGCCGTGGCCAGGGGCTAATCAGTAACCTCGATATGGGGAAGGGGGGGGGGAAGGGCGCGCGGGGGGGGGGGGGGGTTGGGGGGGGGGAGATCCAAAGTTTTGTTTGGGACCTTCAACCTGACACATAAGGTCTCCCCGACGCTAGATCGTGCTTCCAGTGCCCGAAAAAAACGGGGTTGGTGTGTGTGTGTGTGGGGGGGGGGGGGAGAGAGAGAGAACGAACGAACGACTGAACGAACGAACGAAACTTTATTATCCAAGGATTGAGATATTAGGCGCGCAGGCCTTTCTTACAATCTGTCCTTGCTAAGCTACTTTAAAAAAAGGAACACCAACCAAACAACAAAAACTAACTAATAATAAACGTCACACACACACGCATACACACACGCACACAGACACACATATACATGTACTCGTGCACATGCGCACTTTTGTACATACACATACACACGTACGTGCGCACATAATTATCTAACATATAAGTAGGTATGATATTTTGTGTACTATCAAAAACAAGTTAGAAATCAGAACAAACAATTTGGAGGCTAGATGGAGAAAAAAAAAATAGCAAAAATTTAAAAACATGAAGCGTATTATGTCGAAAAACAAAGAAAAAAAAAAGGATCAGCGTGGAAGCTGACAGTGTGATGAGAGAGAGAGAGAGACTCAAGACTCAAGACTCAATCATTTTATTGTTAAGGCCATCGGCCCATCACATGAAAACTCTGGAAAAACGTACATCAACAACAACAACAACACAAATTACAAAATGCGAATAAGTTATTTACACACTCCATGCGTATTGCACGCCGCGTCATGAAAAACGAAGTAAGTTTATTCTTGCCAAGAATGGACCAGCTGCGTTTTTCAAGATATGGCCGCAGTGGTGGCAAGCCCGTGAGCCACACAAATATCAGCGGACCTCACGGCGGCGTTTTAAACTGAAATAAATGAATCGGGCAACATTCTGCACCGACTCTCTGTCATTAAGCAGACGACTAAGGGACCCATAATTGGCATAAAGGGTGTATTTAATAGGAATAAACTTTTGTCTAAGGTCTTCAAGTGATCTGCAATGAAACAAAAAATGCATTTCGTCCTCAAGTCGGCAGTTGCATAATGGACAAATAAAGGCGAAATTGGTATCATTGGTATATCTGAATTTGTGCGTATTAATTTCTGAAGCCCCAATTCTAAACCGTATAAGAAGGTCCCGTAAATGTTTATTGTGAATATCAAAGAAGTAGGTTTCTAAATATAAAGATGCTTTAAAGTGCTTATAAACATTGAACCGTGGACTGTCTGCCAAGTGACTATGCCAAACCTGCCCAAACGAATCAATCAATCTTTGTTTGTATTCTAGCAAAAACCTGTCAACATTGCCAACACCTTGGTTCTCCCATACAAAACCAAAACCATACCGGTACAGTTCATCATGAACACGAGTGACCCAACAGTCTTTTCCACTATTTTGTAAAACTAGCAACATTTTGTACGCTTTAGAAGGAAGTCTGTGAGGCGCCATTTGTAACAGACGAAACCAATACCTTAGGCAGCTAACCCTGGCATAAATATATAGTGGATATCGGCCGGTTTCGCCATAAACAAGGTCATTTGGTGTACGTGGACTTACATTAAGCAGCTTTTTGAGTGCAAAGAGATGTAATTTCTCAATCTCTTCGTGCCTGTACAGACCCCATACCTCTGAAGCGTACAACAATATGGGCTTAATCTGGCAATCAAACAGCTTGAAAAATATGGTTGGGGAAAAGTCCCCAGTCTTCCACAAGATCTTAAATATTTCTATAGTGCCCCTCCGTGCTCTAGTACAAATATCACCAAAAGCTCTGGAAAATGATAGTCGGGTAGAAAAATACAGTCCTAAATATTTATAAGCATTAACTACTGACACTTGTGTACCTTTAATAAACCACTTCTCTCTGCGTGCTAAGTACCCTCCTTTACGAAAGACAACAATGTTTGATTTGGCCAGGTTAACAGACAAGTCCATAGCATCAGCATTAATCAAAATATCAAGCTGATTTTGCAGACCACGTGGTGTGTCTGACACAAGTACTACGTCATCTGCAAACAATAAAATAAAAACTTCAACTAAGTCTGGAAGAAGCTGAACACCATGTTTTCCATTATTCATAATTTCAGTGGCAATTTCATTAATAAACAAGGAGAAAAGTGCGGGCGAGGTTATCTCCCCCTGCTTCAAGCCTCTAGGGCAGAGGAAGAGATCAGTCACACTTTGGCCGCACCTTACGCGAGCTTTGACCACCTTGTACATACATTGAAATGCTTGCAACATCCTGCCATTAACGCCCCTTTTCTTAAGAACTGTCCATAATTTAGAACGTGATATATAGTCGAAAGCTTTCTGAAAATCTATAAAAGCAACGTACAATTTTTTATTGCGGGTAAAATATCGTTGAATCATAGAAAATAGAGTGAAGATGTGATCAATAGTAGAGTGATCTCTTCTGAACCCAGCCTGCACTTCTCTTAGCACATCATGACTTTCGGACCAATCGGACAAACGCTTATTTAAAATGAAACTATAAAGTTTACTACAAACAGCGAGTAGTGAAATGCCACGGTGATTATCAGGTACATCCATATTGCCCTTTTTATGGATAGGCTGGATAATCGCTTCTGACCAAGACTCAGGGTACAGGCCTGTGGAGAAAATGTGATTAAACAGCTTCACAAGAAATGGAACAATCACATCAGAGGCATGCTTAAAGACTTCAGGAATGAGACCATCAGGACCAGCAGCTTTATTATTTTTTAGGTGCTTAATGGCCTCATTCACTTCCTCTACTGAAATATCTGCGTCTAAGTTTTCATCTGTTGACATGTCAGAACTACTGAATAAATTACCATCCCCATTTGAGTCGTCAATTTGATCAGCACCAAAAACTTTCTTGAAGCGCACAAACCATTGCTCTTCGGAAATTGCTCCGCAAAAAGCCCTGTTTGAAGATAATTTCTTAATTGTTCCCCAAAAAGTACGCGAATCGGTTATGTTATTCTCTAACTCCTTCCTCATCTGTATTTTATGACATTTTTGTTTACTTTTTAACAGCTTTTTATAATCTCTTCTCTTTTCCACAAAATCCGTTCGGTCAGCAGAAAGGCCAAAATGCTTAAAAACTCACAAGCTTTTTCTAACCTCTGCACGTTTGTTTTTACAATCTTTATCAAACCAGTCACGACTATGCCCTGTCTTGTCAACACGGATTTTTTTCTGCATACAGGCAGCAGCACGGCTAAGACATGAATAAAACATGTCAACAGAAGAATCAATATTTGTAGTGATCATGGTTTCTGCATCCTGCATGAGTTTACCTACTTCTGCAGAGTGCAGTGTTTCACGAAATTGGCCAAGCAAGTCATCCGACCATTTCAGTTTGTGCACAAAAACGGGGTCAGGACGCCGGAGAGTGGGCGTGTCAACAATACACTGCATGTGGCATGTGACAGGCATATGACAAGAATCAATCTTTTCTTCTACATTTAACTTTTTGCACAAAAACGCTACTGAACTGGACATGATGAAATAATCGATTACACTACAGCCTTGCTGGGAAATGAAAGTATAGTGGCCAGGTATATCCCCGTCACATGCCCCATTCAGTATGTGAAGATCGAACCCTGCACACAACTGTAGCAAGGAAGTACCATAGGCATTTACAACGTTGTCCTTTGACTGTCTATGGTGAACATCACAGGTGTAATCAGTTATCATACCAGTATTTACCTGACAGCCAGGAGATGCCAGATCAATACTGGCAGGACAGTCAGCAGCTATTCTAGCGTTAAGATCACCACAAATTATAAACTGAGCTTCCGGCAGTTTCTGTATAATATCCAGCATGCACTGCTCTAGTAGAGAAATGCCACCATCAAAATCGCTGGCATGGTAAGCAGGAGAGTCACACGGGGGAAGATACGCGCAAATAAGCACAATATCCTTCCCTACGTTAAAAAGCTTGCGTGAAATTTCAACACAGACGATGTTGTCATAAAAAACATCAACACGCTTTACAAAAGAAGCTAGGCATTTTCTCACAAGCAACACAACACCACCAGACGCTCGTCCCTGGCTGCTCAATTTCCTGGCCGGAGCAACAAAGCTAATATGAGAGGCAAAAATGGTAGTGGTCAAATCAATCAAAAATGTTTCGACCAAATAAACAAAATCAAAAAATGAGACAAAAGAGACGAAATCGTTATCATATAGTTTTGGTGCCAGACCTTCAATGTTCCACGTTATGAACTTCAGTTCACAAAAAGTGGAAACAGATGGGCCGTGGCCTGTGTCCTATCTATTCAGTTTACGCTGTCGCGTTGTCATGCGCATGGCTGCAGGAACCCAGGAATCGGTCAGCCGTGCTTGCCTACTGTTCTGCTGACCCACATTAACCTGTGCACGGGCTGGTTTTGCAGTTTGTTGACTGTCAGTGTCATTACCTGTACCGTTTATCAGTGGCGGGTGCACGGGTGTCACTCTGCCTGCACCTCCTGTGACCGTAGCTGGGGAAACCACTTGTTGACTGACGGCTGTAGCCGGGGACTGTGCGCTGCTATCCACACTGGCTGTTGGTGACCGGGGGTCCGCTGCCCGCCTGCCTCGTGGAGTCTGGGACACTGGTTGTGACACAATCACAATGCCACTACCAGGAGAACTGACGACGGGTTCTCCTTGGCCGTCAATTGTGACCTGTGGCTGCATACAGCTGGACACAACAGTCACAGGAGATGTAGCAGAGCCAATGACAACGCCACTAATCGGAGATGGCGGTGCCACTGTCTGAATACCAGCTGGAGTGGAGATCACCGTCTGACAGCCAGCTGGGGTGACAGGTTGCTGAGCGGCGCTGCGACATGCTGCCTCACTGTCACAAGCAGCCGGGGGAGAATGGAGATCGCTGTCAGATGCCGATGACCGATCCTCTGTCTGGCCGTCCGTGGTAATGCCAGAATGCTGCTGGGTCACTGTGACACTGACAACTGAAGCCTGGGGGTCCCGGTCATCGACCCCACGCAGGTGAGTGCCAGCAACATCGCCAGTGCCGGGACCGACACCAGCCACGTCTCTGCTGTCCGACGGGCAGTGCAGTCCTGAGAGGATGACCGCGGGTGCGGGGACGGGGGCCGGTTCCGGGGGTGGGGGTTAGGAGCAGGTGACGGGGAGGGTCGGCGAGAGGACGTGGACGAAACTACACTCCGGCAACGCTGCGCCAAGTGAGGATCCAAGTCTATCCAGTCAGTGGCCCGAGTATCTCGCCATTCTGATTCTCGCACCGCAGGGTCCCCGAACGCCAGGGGGGGCGGGACCTGTGGCACGGTGCGGCAGTCCCGGATAATCCTGGTAATAGTCTTGGTAATGAGTATGCCAAATGCTGTATTCGTACTCGTCACATGCATTATCCTCGTAATCGCCGTGCTGACTGCCGCCTCGCTGGGGCAATCGACCATCATACCCCCGGGGGGTTGGGTACTGACGGTCGCGCTGGTCGTTGTAGTGGTCGTCGCGGAAGTGACTAGAGTCTCTGCGGCGGGACCTGCGAGGGCCGTGGCGTTCCTGGGGCGGTACTGATCAGCAGCCCTACCCCCGGGCTGTCCACCGTCATCCACGTGGAGTCGGCCGTTACGGTAGAACCCCCTCCTCCCCTCGTCGCGCAGGACTCGAAGTTCAGCTGCTTGCCGCCTGGTAGGGTCAGAGGCAATACGATACCCATCCTCTCGCATCGCGTCGCGTGCTTCACGACTGCGAAGTAACTGGAGCTTGTCCGTACACCTGTACAGTCTCACAATCATAGGGCGCGTACGTCTACTGTTTTCCTGCGATGGGCCCTCTCAAAATCGTCATAAACCCACTCTCTGTAGGAAGCATAATAGTTCAGGAAACGTAGCACATGTTCAGCACAGTCCTCACCTCTATATTCCTGCAGCCCATAGATCCTTAAATTGTTCATTCGGGAATAATTTTCCAACTTTTCAACTTCATTTTCTAGGCTGGAAACTCTGCACAACAAGTCATGTAGAATCTTACCAACATCAGGTCTGTCGGATTTGTAGGATGCCATGCTGACAGTACCCATCCGCTGAAAATTCGATCACTGTAAGCAGTTACACGTTGCATGCCTCACATGCTGAACACACGGCTGTGATGGGTCCTGCCACAACCGGTTTGAGAAAAACAGTCACCCGGCAGCCACACACTGTAAAAACAGTTACTAATACGGCGCATATCCTGTATATGAGAGCTTTTCCAGAAAGAACAGCAATCCACACACTCACTTGCCAAAATGTTTAGTAAATCACTCACTCTAGCAGCTATAAATGTCCAAATCTTCGTCCTGGGAACGTAGCCGGAGAAAAAAAAACATGTCTACCGGCCGCCAGGGGAGGCCACTCCCGAGAGAGAGAGAGAGAGAGAGAGAGAGAGAGAGAGACAGACAGACAGACAGACAGACAGACAGACAGACAGAAGACAGAGACAGAGAGACAGAGACAGAGAGACCGACTGTCAAGACTCTAACCACTTGCCCAAAAATCGAAAGAGGGGGTGCGGGAGGGGGGAGGCAAGGCCAAAAATCGCCCAAATATGAAAAGGGAAGAGGGGGTGGGGGTGGGGAGGGAGTGTGGTAATGGTGGTGGTTGGGGAGGGGGGGGGGTCCAAACTCCCCAAAGGGACATCGTTATAGCATTTTAAAGATTTTGTTGTTGTGGGGGGGGGGGGATTCTGCCCCCCCTCCCAGATCCGCCCCTGGTGGCACACACACACACACACACACACACACACACACACACACACACACACACACACACACACACACACACACACACACATTCGATTTCAAAAGGAACTCTGGAAATACGTCTGACAAGGGGAAAAGATAGAGCGCATATGGGCCTTTCCAAACGCATACTGAATGAGCTGAACTGGTAGAGAGACGCCGTAAGCGCAGGAGTTAAACGATTTTTTCCACAGATACATATTTACAATCTATGCACACGTGACAGCCAAGAAAAATACTGACGGATATAGATGGAAATATTTTGCAGTGTAATTTTACAGTGCTACATATTCCAGACTGCCTCTGTAGGCCTACACAACGCACCAATAATTTGACACTTCAACTCTTTGTAGTTTTATTGACAAAGTGATTATTCACGTTATAGATCATTTCCTCGCTCTTAACTGTCGGGGCCAGGCGAACGCCACCCAGCTGTAAGAGACATAAACCCTCATGAGCCCCCGCGAGAGGATTTATGTCTCTTGTAAATCCTGTGTTCCTGTTTATTGTCTCATTTACGTCTGTGTTTTTCACGCGTGTCGGTCAGTGTGCAGTGGTTTCGATTCGTGATCATTGGCAGCGAAGGCCTTAACTCATTGTACCCCAAGACCGAAATCCCCAAGCTTTGTCGTTGTCCTCAGAAGACTGCTTTGCAGTGCAGGACACAGATCGACCATGACAGTTCAAGGGTGATGCCAGAATAGCATGGCGCCCCTAGGCGCCAAGCTATTCTGGCATCATCCTTGAACTATCATGTTCGATCCTTATCTTGCTGTGGTGTGTCTGGGGTAGAATGAGTTTATGTCGATGTGCGTCAGTGTTGGTGTGTGATCAGTTTTAGACCTTATGATAATAAGTTTCCTAAGATGATGTTGAAGCAGGCCACAGTGGACCTCGATGATGACGATGCAGTGTACATCAGGTATCATCTCGATGGCAGCCTGTTCAACCTCAGACGACTGCAGGCCCACACGAAAACCCTAGACCAACTGATTCGTGAGCTGCTTTTTGCTGATGATGCTGCCCTCGTCGCACACACAGAGAGAGCCCTGCAGCGCATCACGTCTTGCTTCGCAGATGCTGCCCAGCTCTTTGGACTCGAGGTCAGTCTGAAAAAGACAGAGGTCCTCCATCAGCCGGCACCCAAGACAGTGTATCGCCCTCCTCACATCACCATTGGCGAGTCTGAACTAAAGTCAGTGCACCAGTTTACCTACCTTGGCTGCATTATCACGTCGGACGCCAAGCTGGACAAGGAGCTTGACAGCAGGCTGGCAAAAGCGAACAGCGCTTTCGGGCGACTTTTCAAGCGGGTGTGGCACAATCAACAGCTGAAAACAGGCACCAAGATCAGCGTGTACAGAGCTGTGGTCCTCACCACCCTGCTGTATGGTTCCGAGTCCTGGGCCCTCTACCGCAGCCAACTACGACTCCTCGAACGCTTCCACCAGCGCTGCCTGCGTACCATCCTGGGCATTCACTGGAGTGACTATGTCACCAACGTCGAGGTCCTTGAACAGGCTGAAACTGTGAGCATCGAGGCTTTGCTGCTGCGGACACAGCTCCGCTGGGCGGGGCATGTCTCCAGGATGGAGGATCATCGCCTACCAAAGATCACCCTGTTCGGCGAGCTTGCTACTGGACACCGTGACAGAGGGGCACCAAAGAAGAGATACAAAGACTGTCTGAAGAAGTCACTTAGTGCCTGCCAAATCGACCACCACCAGTGGTCTTCGCTTGCTGCGGACCGTGACACCTGGCGCTCCACCATTTACAAGGCAGCTGTCTCCTTTGAGGACTCTCACAGAGCTAGCCTTAAGGACAAGCGGCTCAGGAGAAAAAACAGAGATGCCGCAGCTCAGAACCCTGGCCATACCTTCCCCTGCAGCCACTGCGGTCGAACCTGCCTGTCTCGGATTGGCCTCCGCAGCCACGAACAATCCTGCAGACGTCGTGGGCAACTCCTATAAAATCTTCGTTCGCGAAGTCAAGCCAAGAGGATAATAAGTAAATAATGTCACGATTGACTCATTCAAGGAGCGCCGGATCCTAACACGCGGCGTCAAACCACGTATCGGATGCAAAACGCCTCGACTGTGTTAAAAGCAAACCTATCTGAACCCGTCGGCTATCGGTAGCGGTTTTTGTCGCGATGATTCCGTCAGGATGTCAGGGTGTTGTTATTCCTGCAGGATGTCAGAGTGTTGTTATTCCTGCAGGATATCAGGGTGTTGTTATTCCTGCAGGATGTCGGGGTGTTGTTATTCCTGCAGGATGTCAGGGTGTTGTTATTCTTGCAGGATGTCAGAGTGTTGTTATTCCTGCAGGATGCCAGGGTGTTGTTATTCCTGCAGGATGTCAGTGTTGTTATTGCTGCAGGATGTCAGAGTGTTGTTATTCCTGCAGGATGTCAGAGTGTTGTTATTCCTGCAGGATGTCAGAGTGTTGTTAATTCATGCAGGATGTCAGGGTGTTGTTATTCCTGCAGGATGTCAGAGTGTTGTTATTCCTGCAGGATGTCAGGGTGTTGTTATTTCTGCAGGATGTCAGAGTGTTGTTATTCCTGCAGGATGTCAGGGTGTTGTTATTCCTGCAGGATGTCAGGGTGTTGTTATTCCTGCAGGATGTCAGGGTGTTGTTATTCCTGCAGGATGTCAGGGTGTTGTTATTCCTGCAGGATGTCAGGGTATTGTTATTCCTGCAGGATGTCAGGGTGTTGTTGTTCCTGCAGGATGTCAGGGTGTTGTTATTCCTGCAGGATGTCAGGGTGTTGTTATTCCTGCAGGATGTCGGGGTGTTGTTATTCCTGCAGGATGTCAGGGTGTTGTTATTCCTGCAGGATGTCAGGGTGTTGTTATTCCTGCAGGATGTCAGGGTGTTGTTATTCCTGCAGGATGTCAGGGTGTTTTTATTCCTGCAGGATGTCAGGGTGTTGTTATTCCTGAAGGATGTCAGAGTGTTGTTGTTCCTGCAGGATGTCAGGGTGTTGTTATTCCTGCATGATGTCAGAGTGTTGTTATTCCTGCAGGATGTCAGGGTGTTGTTATTCCTGCAGGATGTCAGGGTGTTGTTATTCCTGCAGGATGTCAGGGTGTTGTTATTCCTGCAGGATGTCAGGGTGTTGTTGTTCCTGCAGGATTTCAGGGTGTTGTTATTCCTGCAGGATGTCAGGGTGTTGTTATTCCTGCAGGAATCATCGCGACACAGGCCGCTGCCGACACCCAAACGGTGAATAAAAGAAGCATCAGTCGTGATTTTCTTAACTCTTTCGCGGCCATCCGCATCCAGATGCGCGGCATAAGCCGCGCATCCGGATGCGGCTAGCCGCGAATGAGTTAATGTAATGTTGAGATCTGGTCATCAATTGAGCGACAAGGTTTCGATCAAAGATTGCAACAGCAAGTCCTAAACTGACGGTGTTTTTTCAGTTTGCACGGCTGTGTTCACAGTTGTGAGGATGAAGTAGACAGCTCACAAATTATGCGCCCACAACCAATCAAACTGAGAAGAAAAATATGCACGACTGCTGTTTTTGGTGTTGATGTTGTGTGCAATCTAAAACTGCGTAGACACTGAGCGGTCCACTGTGACGACTGTGTGACGGGTAACATTTTCTGTCACGAACATGAGCTGGCAGCGGCTGCCTCCCCAATAGCGACACACAAATGGTCCAGGGTTTGCGTTTCAGTTATCCTGAAAAGCTATAGATGTAAGAGTCATTAAAACCAACAAATCGACATGGCCCAGCTCACCTCTTTATGAATACCCTGTGGCTTCGTCGTGGAACTGCTGTGTTGAAAAGCGGCACTCGCTCGTGTTTGCAAGGGGTCTGTTTCGGACAGTATACTTATAAACTCCTACAGCTGTGAGACGGGTGCAGACATCATAGCTGTGTTTCACAACTACCCGCTAACTGATAAAGTGGGACAACCCCAGCAAGCAAAGGCCATCGGGCCGACGTCGTGCGAATGTGACTGAATGGTGCCTGTAACCCATTCAGCCCTGACGCACTACAGCAGGAGATGCCGGGTCGACCATGATAATTCAAGGGTAGTGCCAAATTAGCTTGGCGCCTGTTGGCGCCAAGCTAATCTGGCACACCCTTGAATTATCACGGTCGATCCATCTCCTGCAACTGGTGCATAGTCATTAGATGACGCTTCCAAAATTTGGGAAATTCGGCCTCTTGAACAAAAACTTCACCGACGTTTTAGATGTCGTTGTTTATGGGATAGCTATTCCTGCTGTCGTCGACTCGGCCGTTACCATAACCACAGTGATCACTGTACTCAAACTCCAAAAAATGGCGACGTGGCGAGAACCTACATCATCAGGCGTGATGTCATCGTGAGAATCTACATCATCAGGCGTGATGTCATCGCGCATGCTTGTCGAAACTTCCATCCAGTTTGCGCTGTGCCATTCTTGTAGTGCCTGACCTAAGTCTTACGGGTCGGTATTACAACACGTTCAGCCTGCTGGCAAATTGTGCGAACGGTTTACGAGTGCTCTCCACTTCTCTGTGAATTTCTTCATCTACTACACCATGGGCTCTGAGTACAAACAAACGGTCAGGAGCATGTTTGGGACAGGACCAGCAGACAAGAAGGGCAGAAGCGGATCTGAGTCAGTGAGGCCACAAGTACTCAAATCAGTTTACCTTCACCCATTCACTAATGAGAAAACGTGAATGTTACGTGTTAATCGTTGTATGATGATGCAATCACATCAGTCACACTCACGTAGGGTTCTTGTAAAGAAACCTCAGTCAGTTGCAACTCGTCACACGTGGCACAAGGTTGTAGACCACACTGGAGTAACAGTTCCAACAGTACTTCATTCGCGCGATGCACTATCTCTCACAAATGCATCCACACTTTGATACACTGTCTCGTATACAACGCATCCACAATTTTGATACACTGTGTCTCTCATACCATGCACGCACATATTTCCGAACACCCTCTTTTATACTATTACAGATTTCCAGAACAATCTCGCAAATTACACAGCTCAACCAGCAAGAAAACGTAACCAAAACTCGCCATTAAAATCTAGGTGCATTAAGTAAATGTTACGACTTACAAAAACGTTGACGTCATGTTTGAGGTCACCAGTACGATGGCGCCTTTTCCAGAACCTTCCAGCGTAATCTAGGTCGGACTTTGCAACAAGTTAGCGAAATGTACGACATTCTAGCTACACAACAAAAAAAATCGATCGCAATGCGCCGTGCAAAAAAGAAAACGAATCATGCTAAAAAGGTAACGTGATTCGTATCTAAAATAACTCATTCTAATGATCAACACACGCCGGGCATGCCCTAAGAAAGAGAATAACACAACCACAAACGTAACAGTGAACGTCATCCAGTTGCAAGAGACACAGACCCTCATGAGCCCCCGCGACTGCGGGGGCTCATGCGGGTCTGTGCCTCTTGCTGAGATCACTTTGTACCCACGTTCCTTGAACGTCTCTCGGTTTTGGTCGTTGAATGAAGGACGATTTCAGAAACCAAGTACGCGTGCAGTGGCAGGGAATACGGGAATAGGGGTTAACCCGAAAGTGCAAGCAGCCTACGGTATTGTTTACAGCATGGTTGCGTGCACAATGATGGGGGGGGGGGTTAATACAAGACAATCCGAGGGAGTTAGAAATATTAACCCATTTACCCTCGAGTCCCTACAGCAGGAGATGGATGGACCATGATAATTCAAGGGTAGTGCAAGGTTAGCTTGGCGCCTTCAGGCGCCAAGCTAATCTGGCACTACCCTTGAATTATCATGGTCCATCCATCTCCTGCAGCTGGTACATAGTCATTAGGCAACGCATCCAAAATTTGAGAAATGGGACCTGTGGGGCTTAAAGTGTTAAGTACTTTGTGCTCGAAACATCTAGAGAAGAACCCAGCGAAAAAAGAAACACGCAAACTCACAAGTATAGAATTCAGTCGCTTCTTATCTTTTCAGTAAATCATTTCCACCCTGCTTCAAAGTATGAAAATGATTCCAAAAATGTTAGCTGTAAGAATTCGTTTTCTGGAAACGTAATGAAAATGCATCTACTTTAAGCTCACGATACTATTATATGACGTCACCTGATTTCACAAACTGTGTAAATATGAAGAGCACATATATTATTGTGAGTGTTTTAGCATACAAAAAGTCTTTTGTGCGCGTTTAACCATTCCACTAATCATGTAAGAAGTGCGTCAGACTACCGCGCTTTAAAAAAAAAAAAAATGGTGATATATTCGTAGGGTCCAAATATGGAATGTTGTGACGTCATCAAATATGAAAAAGAATACAATAAAGTTTGTTATTTTCTGAAAGGTAAAGGACAAACACGCTGATACTAATTAAGATGTTTTTTTTCTTGTAGTTATCATAGCTTTACTGTCTCTCAAGTACCCCTACCCCGAAAAGTTACGACCCCTTTGGGGGGTGGGTTAGGCCAAACACTGTGGTATCTTGGATACGGTGTTTATTTTGGGCAAACCACCTAGAAAGCTATGTGGTTTTGGATAGACTTTTCGATAAATATATTTTCCGATCCCCCGCTGGGGTGGGGGTGGTGTTGGTGGTGGTAGTGTGTGTGTGTGGGGGGGGGGGGGGGACGGGGTCTACGGAGGGCTAAAGGTTTATAACTCTGCCCGTCCTGTCCTGCTCTGCTCTACTCTGAAGAGGGATAAAAGGTTGGGACGGGGGATTACCAACACGAAGATTTATTTTACGATTCACGAAGCACGAATTTAAAAATATGCATTCACGTTTCACTGACGATGGAAAGAGACGAGTCCAGACTTTTTGTGAGTGGAAATTAAAGAGTGGCAACGAAATAAGCTGGAGCCAGTTGCTTGAGCGAGCTTAGTCCTGCAACAGCCACTAATGCAAGGTGCGCCTTGCTTTAGTGGCTGGCGCAGGACTAAGCCCGCTCATGCAACCGCCCCCAGGACGGACCTTTTGATGAAGCACAAAGATCTTGGTTTGCCTTTCACGATTCACAACAAACCCTTCTTTCGCGGATCACGAGGATGAAAAAAAAAATTGCAATCACGAATCACGACAACCGAAAAAAACGCCAATCACGCATCACCATTTTTATGCGCGTATCCCCTGCTCTGTGTTGGTGTCATTCTGCAGATCGTTTCTTGTTAAATCTTACCTCCCTTAGCTTGTCGGTAGTTTCCTCCTGCGCTCTCTCCTCCAGACACCGGGGATTGGCGGCAACAAGGCTGAACAGCAGAAAATGAAGAATACGTAATATGCTGCATTATATTACGTGACGCGTGCCTTTCAATAAACAAAGCTGTGTGAGCTGATTGCGCTTACTGAACTAGGGAGACTAAAATTACACACCGAAATGAGAACGCGTGCTGTACTAGGCCTAAATATTTGTAATTAAACGTTTTCTAGAGTTTCCTTTTCATAAACGTTTTCTAGAGTTTCCTTTTCATAAACGTTTTCTAGAGTTTCCTTTTCATAAACGTAAAATACAGTTATTGTTACTACAACCAATGATGCGTTAATTGTAACTGCTCCACGATAATTATGAGGTACGTAATTGTTTTCTACTATACAAACAATAGTATATATAACCATCTCCTACCCAATGCGCAAAGGTCATCGGGCCCACGACGTCGGCCCGATGGCCTTTGCGCACTGGTATTTAAAAACACTGCAAAAATAAT
>BTPG01000005.1:43883103-44088103 GCA_036245525.1 Semisulcospira habei | reverse complement strand
GGATAGATGAGGATCAGTACTCAGTGGCGTGTGGGGCTCAAAGAAGATAAAGCAGTGCACAACTGAAGAGAAATCATGCCTCAGCTCAGATGTTTTGGCTGGACTCGCCCCCTGCCGGCTGGCTTTGTTAACTTAGACTGGCTAACGCAATTTATCTGATTAACTTTTTGGGATGTGAAGACATAGATCTTCACAACCACTGTGCGTTTCAGCGGTAGGCCTACTCAGGTATGTCGCCATAAGCTGGCACGTCATTTTTGTTTCACAAAACAAAAAAAAAAATTCTCAGATTCAATTAAGTATTTCGATATTAACCCCTTTGTACATGCAGCCACCGGTAATGCTTGCAGTATCGATGGCTGCATGTATAAGGTGGTTAATGAAACATCAAATGCACGGAAATAATCATGGAAAATTTTAAAAAAATCGTATTTTGTTGTCTTTTCCATAAAGACCGTGACACTAAAGATGCAAACGTGAAATAAATTCTCATAGACTTTATACAGGTGCATTACTTTTATTAAAATGAGGTCGGTTTCATGGTCCCAAAGACATATTTAGACAATAATACAGTTGATAAATAAATATGGCCGCCGCGAGAGTGACCTTTAACGAAGGTAAAACGATTCTTCCACACATACAGAATAAAGGCAAATCCATTTAAAACTTGTTCAGAAAAACAGATTATTTTCATAATTGGTACATGTTCTGAGTGCTACAGAAAACTCAGCAAACATTCTACACAAATATCTGAAGTAGCTAGAACTTCAGTTTGTTCAATATTTGCACTGAAAAATATCATACGCACATTGTTTTTACATTAACCCTTCGGCTGTCGGTAGCGGTTTTTGTCGCGATGATTCCTGTCGGATTCATCGAGACAAAAACCGATACTGACAGCCAAAGGGTTAAACGATTGACTTTTTTTTTAATCGTGCACACGCAGCTCGCAATGTTTGTCAGTACTTCTCCTCTCGGCGATCAATTCACACGCTGCAACCAACACTAATACTGTATCCCCTGAAGGACTGCAATAAGCATAGATCTTCATGAGCACCGCAGGCCTGCGAGGTCTCATGATGATCTATGCCTCTTGTTAATTTATGTATGTTTATTCGTGCTTCCAAGGCGGAAGCGGTCAGTGATGGCTTTATCTGGTGGCCATGACCAGCACGATGGATGAGGCTTGAGATAAGGCAGACCTGCATACGAGCAGCAGTAGCCAGTGTCTGCACGGCAGACGAAACTATTAATGTTTCTTTGTGCAGAACTGTCAGTATCAACTAAACGGCAAACAGACGGTTTTCTTCAATCAGAAGTACGTCAAGAACTGAGCGTCTGTTGACGCAGACAGCGGATTAAAAGCCCGAACAAACATACGATATCGCATGTTTGCCCGGGCTTTTAATCCGCTGTACGCGTCAATGAAAGACTCGCAATTTTTGACGTACTCATGGCTTCTAACTGAAGGAAATCGTCCATTATAATAGTGGATTTCACTATTACTGCACAGCCGTTCGAAACAACTTCGTGAATCATAGCTCTTTTTTCTCCAAAACTTGCAGATTCTCGTTACCTTCCAGTGACACTCAGGTAGACCGTCTGACAGGCAGACTGCGAGCTGATATGAGCCACAGAGAGAAGTCAGACAGAAGCATGGTGTTCCCACATATCTGTGGTGACCTATAATCCGAGATCACAGGCATGATCAGTTAGGACGACTAGACCGATTTGCCAGTGCGTCTGAAACAGTGTTGCTGCAATCCTTTCTGCACGTGCAGTCACAATGTCTGAATCAAACACTACCTATCTGAACCGTGAATTTACCGTGACCGAATTACATGACGTCACCTTAAATACAACTAACACTCCTGTCCCGGATGGCTGCATAGTGCTAGGCGTGGTGAATGTCTTGGGCTTCATCCCCTGGGACAACCCACAAAGTCTGATCAGCCTGCAGGTGGAGAGATGGTGTGACAAGATCATTACCGCGTCCTTAATTCTTCTCTCTCTCATCGGCGTCCCCACCAACATCATCAACATGATCGCTTTCTACAAGCAGGGCATTAAAGAAAGGATCAACTTTTGTGTCTTCTCGCTGGCTGTTCTGGATTTCCTGAGTGTCGTGTATGTGCTGGTGTGCCACGCGGACAGAATCTATCTGCCGGTCATGGACCTGGCGTCTCGTGGTGTGATGACAGAGTTCTTCATCAAGTACGATCTTGTCGGCTTCTATGGACTGATGTATTCCTCGGCCTTCGTCACTATGGTGATTGTTTGCGAGAGGTGCTTCTGTGTGGTTAGTCCTCTCAAGTCTCAAAGGATTCTCAAAACCCGCACCACGGTCGTCGTGATCGTCACCGCTTCACTCGTGATCACAGGGGCATTTTTCGTGGTGATGCTCCGGTGGGATGTGAAGTGTGTATTCAACCCCAGAACCGGCACTACCTCTCAGCTGCTCCAGCCCCGCGACTTCTACCTGCAGAACAGACGAGCTATCGACATTCTGGATGGCGTTGTCTACGGACTAGTTCTCCTCGGCATCTTTGATCTAGCGGTGGCAATATCCACTGTCATCACTGTCGTTAAACTGAAGAGGATGGCGTCATGGCGTGAAGCTACGTCATCGGGTGCGATGTCAACACGAGAGGTGACTCTGACGCGCATGCTCGTGGGTATCTCCATTTTGTTTGTCGCTTGTACTACCCCAGCTCTGTGTTTCCGCTGTGCCATTCTTGTGGTGCCAGACTTAAGTCTCACAGGGCGGCAATACAATATGTTCAACCTTGTGGGCAACCTCACCAAACTGACAATGACCCTAAACGCCTCCGTCACTTTCTTCATCTACTACGCCATGGGCTCCAAGTACAAAGAAACGGTAAAGCGCATGTTTCGGATAGGAAATACAGAGAAAAAGGGGGCAGCGGGTCTGATTCACAATGTCAACAGTTCGAAAAGCGACATAGAACAATGACACTCATTCATTCAGCAAGCATCTATAAAGGCCTATACTGACGAGCAAAATAAATGCGACATTATTTGAGTCATCGGAAACACTCCATTTCTTTTGCTCGTCAGCATACATGATCGTTTTTCGTGACACGAGTAACAAGCAGACACTAATTATTGCACAGGTAGTCAGGTTGTTAATAAACCCGGGCTCATCCAGCTAAAAAAGCAAAGCAATAAAAGCTGATGTTATTTACGCGTGTTCTTGGAGACCTATTTAACTCGATCGAGAAATGTCGCGCATCCGGATACAGCACACCTCGAACGTGTTAATCGCTAACTGGACGTGTTAACCATTTAATCGTTTCGCTCAAGATGTGATTTTGAAATCAGTGTGAATTCAACGTCGAAGAACCCGAGCTGTCTAAGCAGCAAGAACACGTATAAAATGGCACTAGCAAGAGGCACAGAATATCATGAGGGTTTCATGAGGCTCTATATGCCTCTTGCGTTTGGGTGGTGTTGACAATTTCTCTACAGCTGCAGAGTCACAGACCAACACGCGGTTATAAAAGTACAAAAATCCATCGCAGACTACCTGGCATACATTTACGGCGTCATTTCAAATGTTTGATTTTAAGGCTGATCTGGTACTACCCTTAAATTATCACGGTCGACCCAGCTCCTGCTGTATTGCGTCAGGGTTAAATGGGTTTAGCTGGAAAAGCACCTCTCCGAGTCCAGGCTGTGGATGTGGTCGATCTCCGCGTCCACCTGTGCGTGTTGGCTCGGGTCAAACCCCTTCTCCGAGTCCACCAGCAGCTGAAGGATGTCTGGGTAACTCTGCTCACGCACGCACGCCTCACTCGTCCACACACACACACACACACACACACACACACACACACACACACACACACACACACACACACACACACACACACACACCCACACACACACACACACACACACACACACACACACACACACGAGCATTGGGAATATACTAGTGAGTTTGTCCTATGGCCTCTTAGAAACTCTTAGAAACGGGACAAGAAATGCCGAAATATTGCATGTTGTTACTGAATACATGGTCAGGTATTCATAATAAGGTCTCTCTGTATTCCTGTATCTCTCTCGTTCCCATCTTTCGACTTTTAATTATTTCTGTAGTTGTAGCAACAGCAGGTGCGAAAAGCGGCTTGTCTTTGATATGCTAACACCTTTACTGTTGAAAAATAAAATTTTATTGATTCACTGATTCATTGATTTATTAATTCTCTCTCTCTCTCTCTCTCTCTCTCTCTCTCTCTCTCTCTCTCTCTCTCTCTCTCTCTCTCTCTCTCTCTCTCTCTCTCTGAGTATAATATTAATGCTATGCAATCATTTATTTCCCTTGCTTTTTGTGTTGGTCGCAGTTACTAATTCTCAAATTCCATTTTTTTCCCCTTTCATTAATTCACCTATTGTGTTTTTTTCCCGTAGTTTTTCTTCCTCCTCTTCTTCTTCTTCTTCTTCTTCTTATTATTATTATTATTATTATTGTTATTGTTATTATTTGCATGCTCTGTTTATTTTCCTGTTATGTTGTTTGTTTACAGGACAGCTTGTAAGACAGGCATTGCGTTGCCTAATAGCTTTATCCTGAATAAATAAAGATTCATCATCATCATCTCTCTCTCTCTCTCTCTCTCTCTCTCTCTCTCTCTCTCTCTCTCTCTCTCTCTCTCTCTCTCTCTCTCTCTCTCTCTCTCTCTCTGTTTGGCAAGTTATCAACACCTTTACTAAAGGTCACAATCACAGAGACATGAACATTGCACCTGAGCTCACTGCAGATACCTTCAATACCCACTTTCTTAGCATAGCTGAGACTTTAGCACGCACTAATACAAATGATCCTGCGAAATACCAATGTTCTGAGCAACTACGATTTCACAGTAACAATACTGCTGGTTGTGTTTTCTCACTCCCCCCAATGACTGTTTTTGACGTGGGTAAATATATATCTAATATGAAAAAGAGGTCCTGTGGTTCAGATGGCATCAGTTGCGAAATTCTTAAAATAGCCCTGCCCTACATAGTTGAGTCTCTAACGTTCATTTACAATCTTTCTATTCAAAGAAATATTTTCCCTGATGAGTTAAAAACAGCTAAGGTCATTCCCCTTCCCAAAAGCAAAAACTTAAACTCATTGAATGATTATAGACCTATCTCCATTCTACCAGTTATCTCAAAACCTATTGAAAAACATATCCATACACATCTGCAAAATTTTCTAGAACAGAACTGTCTACTCAGTAAAATGCAGTCTGGGTTTCGCCCGCAACACTCTTGCCAAACTGCCCTTATACATATCATTGATAAATGGCTTACAGCCATTAATAATTCTCAGTTATCAGGTGCAGTTTTTCTTGACCTTAAAAAAGCTTTTGATTTAGTCAACCACTCTATCTTATTAAAAAAACTACCGATGTATCACATCGATTCCAATACCGTACATCTCATATCATCCTATCTAAGTGACAGAAGACAGAAAGTTTTGCTTCATGGTAATTACTCGAGTGAAGGTTTAGTAACGTGTGGTGTTCCTCAGGGGTCAATTTTGGGCCCATTGTTATTCAACATATTTATCAATGATTTACCATTCTCTATCTCACATCCCGATGCAACGTGTGACTTATTTGCTGATGACACTACTATACATACATCAAACAGCGAATTGCCAAAAATAAACGAAGTTCTCCAGCAAAGTCTTGATGAGGTTTCAAGCTGGTGCCAACATAATCATATGATAATTAGTGTCCAAAAGACAAAGAGTATGTTAATTACTTCACGCCAAAAACATCAACGTGGTCTCCTGCCCTTAACATTATACCTGAACTCTGAGCCCCTTGATCAAGTTAAAAAACACCGTTTGCTTGGAGTCACAGTTGATAACCAGCTCAGCTGGGAACCACATATCGAAAACACCTGCAAAACAATATCTAAAAATCTATTCCTGCTATCAAAACTAAGTCAAATAGCTAACACTGAGACTAGAAGACTCTTTCTCCATGCCCATATTAAGACACACTGTGATTACTGCTCCACTATCTGGGATGGATGCAGTGACGTACATTTAAAGAAACTTAACTCATTGTACCGTCGAGGGGTAAAGTTAACTGTGCCTGGTCCCTCTCCCACCGACGAAAAGTTTAGAACCATCCGACTGCTAAACCTAAACAAACAGTTCACATTTAATCGATGCATACTTATGCATAAAATTCTTCACCATAAAACCCCATCTTACCTTCGTATGTTATTTTTGGATAGTCAAAGACAAAACACGAGGAACAGTTTGTTACAGCTACCAAGGGCCAGGCTCGATATATATAAAACCAGCCTTTCGTTCTCAGGTGCCAAAGCCTGGAACAAACTACCACCCCAAATTAAATCTATTTCTAATTCTAGAACCTTCAAAACTCGTTTATATAACATCTTGTTACAGTAACTTACTACCTGAACGGACTACTTATATATGTGTGTGTGTGTGTGTAAAATTATTATTCACTATTATTGATATGTGTGCGCATTATTTGCATTGCTTTTTTCCAGTTTATTTCTTCATGTTTCGATTTATTGTGTTATTGTGTTTCTTACTCTTTGCTGTTAATATTTCTTTTCTAACAGGACAGTTTGTAAGAGAGGCGTTTCGCCTAAAACTTTATCCTGTCAATAAAACGTTTCATCATCATCATCTCTCTCTCTCTCTCTCGTCACTCGTTTTGTGATTAAAAATTCAAGATTACCATAGTGTGTAATCCTTTCCGCTTTCATGTCTGTAAGTTCCTATTTTTGTCTAGCGTGTTAAACATACGGTAGACTTTGAGATGGTCGGAGAACGTTCCGTTGCAGGCAAATGACTAACATAGGCGGGCACACATCATACTCTGGCAGTCAAGTAACACGATAACAATATGGGATGAACCAGCCCACAAAGTCCGTTCTACGTGAGCTTGCATGTATTTAACCACTGTTGGCACAATACGCCCGCTGGTCTACATCATGAGAACAAGATGAGGATTTCATCCCAAAGTCTACCGTATTGTTTGGAGCTCACATGCGTCTTTCTTTTATTAGGAGCATTCAGAGTTGTTCATATTTGTAAGCTTGTCCTTTTGATCCTTTTCCCTCGTCTCTAAGCCAATCTCTGATCAACACACACCGGCGCAAACAAATAACGGCGGACACATGGCGCTTCCCGCAATTAGTATGCTCTGCGGGCTGGTGTAGCGACAGGAATAGGCTGAAGAACTTCAAGAATAGCACCAGCGGAAAAATGACGTAGGCCTAACAATAAGCTTCACGTCATGGCATCGCTAATCCCACGACGCCGTGTACACAGTGACGAATTTGATGTTTGACGTCACTCAAGGCACGCAAGGGAGACTTCCAGACAGCCTATTCCAGGGCTGACTGGTTTGTTCCATACAGCCTCCCCCAGGGCAAACTGATTGATGGGAGTATGTACCTCCATAAAGTTGTCCCTTCTTTGACACATGTATTGATATATTGTACAACAAGCAAATTAATATTCATGAATTTGCTTGGTATAGTTTTCTTCCCAAAATCCCTTGCGCGCCAAGACGCCCGTTAGCTATTTGGGTTTAACACCGAGCAGGCGACTAATGCCATCTCACGGCGGCGAACCAAGAAGACTCGATCTTGATGATATGTGCATTTTCAAAACGGAAAAGCGAAATATGCTCATACTGCAACATTAACAAGCTCCTAATGTGTAGTAGTAATGAAATACTTCTTAGTGTGTATGAACGCTCGAAATTCATATCCTATACACACACGAACGGAGAAAAGACGCCAGGAAACGTGCGAGTCGCCGGACTGACAAGTGAAACCGTGACGAGATGTCAGCTGGCGATATCGACAACCAGAGAAAAGAACTAAATAAACAAACCTGCTGGCATTTTCAGCAATTATGCGTGATCTAGTTACAAGTAGGATTTACCCAGTAACGCGCACGGTTATACAATGCACTGTTATTTTAGTCAGACGAAATCTACTTGCTAAGTCCACAGCGATATGCAGTCGTCTGCCACTCCCGTGCAGTGTGTTTTGTCTTAACACCGCAATCAGCAGCAAAATGAATGATGCGAGGCACAGTTTTGTTTTGGACTGGGTACATCAATTAATTTAAGCAAAAGTTTTGTTCGATATAGTGCCGATGAACAGACAGATGTGATTACTTGACTCGAATCAAAATGTCCAAGTCTTACGACTCGGGCATTTTGATTCGGGTCTCGTAATCACATCTGCCTGTTATCGGCACTATATCAAGCAAAATGTTGCTCAGTATAATATCGTGGACCCAGAACGTGCAAAAATGAATTAATTATATTTTAAAAAGTTGAAGAGGTACAGCGCTGGATTACGGACTCGTCCAATGTCTGTCTCCAAGCTAGCTATATCCAAGTAAATAGAAAGAAAATTACGGACTCAAATGTGGGTCAACAGACTTTCTCCAAAGCTGCCTTTTCTCGTCAATGAACGGTCCAATCTTACTATCCCCGGAGGCTGTCTCATAACTTTTTCTCAAGATTACCATCCTAAAGTTTCAAGCTTGTACGTACAGAACCATATGAGATATTCGTGTTTATACACAAACACACACGCACACACAGACACACACACATACACACACGCGTGCGCGCGCACACACACACACACACACGCGCGCGCGCGCGCGGCGTTTCGCGCCAAAGGTACGTTCAGCAGTAAGGTTAGCGTAGCCAGACATGACGTAATTATTCTTGTGTTATTTTATTGTCATAGCTTAAGCATTGCCCACCTGCCCGGCGTCATGGGCATGCTACAGAATGCGCCTCACCGTGACCCATCCTACAAATTCTCTTCTATAAGTACTCGAAACATCTACAGAAGAACCCAACGGAGAAAGAAAAAAAAAAAGAACACACGAACAAACAAGTATAGAATCCAGTCGCTACTTATCTTTTCAGCAAAGAAAGAAAATGGCAGATGAAAAAAAAAAGTAGCGACTGAATTCTATACTTCGTTTGTTTGTTTGTTCTATACCCGAAATATTAATAAATTGTGTTGTAACGATCTTTTCTAAGCGTGTTTCTTTCTCTGTTGGGTTATTTTCTGCATTTTACACGCTTGGGAGTCACCTTTTTGGTCTAGATTTCGAAACATCTGTGCAACTCTTAACTCATTCTACCCCAGACACACCACAGCAAGATAAAGATCGACCATGATAGTTCAAGGGTGATGCCAGAATAGCTTGGCGCCTATGGGCGCCAAGCTATTCTGGCATTACCCTTGAACTATCATGGTCGACCTGCGTCCTGCACTAGAGTGCAGTGTTCAGAGGACAACGGCAAAATCTGGGGATTTCGGTGTTGGGGTAGAATGAGTTAAAGTGCCAACGTTGAGAGCTAATCTTCTACAGTATGAAACGAGAGCTCCCTTCTGTCCTCATCCTAACTAATTCAAGACGACCCGCATCAACAGCTGCGGAAATGTATATTTTTGCCGGCGGCAACCCTATACGAAACATTCATGAATGAGCTAACAACAATAGGATCCCGCGGGTTGCGGCGCACGATCGGCTATCGGACACTCATTAACAGGGAGGTACTGACGGGTTGCGGCGCAAGAGTTTTCTGCTGCGTACGGGTTTCGGCGCCTTGGAGCCGCCTGCTAGTGTCTGCAAAACCATATCATGTTCGTGGATAACCTCGTCTGGATGCGGCCCACTGATAAAAATGAAATCAGCAAAAGGCACCATGATGATCAATGCCTCTATTTGTAGTGGCTGTTGCTCGCTGCCTTCCGGTTTTGAAAGGATTAATTGCATGAAATAACTATAGGCATATACTGGACATAGTCGAAAACTAATCAAACAGTTCTCTTCAGTCACTTGGTGTGCCACAGAGGGGCGTCGGAAAAGAAAATTAGGAAATTAGATTAGTAAATTTGGGACGTTTCTCTTCAAGAGCCTGTGTTCTGAGTTTGCCCTGCCCCCCCTCACCAGCGTGTGTGTGAAAATTAATACACTTGTACTGTTACCATGTTGTTTAAAAGTGTATTCAAATGTACTTTATTTCATTCTTTGGTGTGTTCGTTGCTTCTACGAAAATCCGCAAATATACGTCATGGTCGTTGCCATGTTTTCATGAAATGCACACAAAATGTACAACCCATAAAATGACCAAAACTGCACCATCGTTCTGTGTTGTCCATCCGTGAGCGTGCATGCGTGTGAGCATGTGTCAGCGGGTCCTTCCGTTCCACTTTCACACTAATCGGCTGTATACTGATGAGCAAAAGAAATGCGACATTTTTGGAATCATCATTACTTTTGCTCATCAGTCAGGCTAAGTTCATTTTCTTTGTTGTCTTCCTTTTCACCCTTTTATTGTCGGTAGCTGTTTTTGTCGTGATGATTCCTGCAGGAATCATCGCGACAAAACAGCTACCAACAGCCAAAAGGTTTTAACTGACTGCGGTTCAGTTCTTCAGCCATTCCCTTCCATGAACAAGAGGCGCATATTTTAGTAGAACCTATCAAAACCACTTTTAGATAGACACTCCCCACACATAATATTGCCTAGTACAGGTATACCGCGCGATGCACTTTGGGATCCCATAACCTCGCGGTGCACTTTAGGATCGAAGACAATGCAAACCGCACTGGAATGGACTTCACATCCCTTTCGAAATAAAAACACTGCAATTTCCCCGTGCTGCGCCACTCACGAGCTGTTTTGGCCTACTGGTCACGTAGAACACATTTTTCAGCCTTACAACGTCTTTTTCAAGCTTACCTGACGCACGACAAAACAAAGCGAGCCGGCGGTCCAAAGAACCGAATGAAAAAGCATTGTTTGCATTTGCAAGCATCATGCACGCATTCATGTGGTTGATCGAAGTCCAGTTGTAAAAGGTTCTATAAAACATATAAATGGAATATTCGTATTCAGTCACTTCTAGGCAGGCCTCGCGGTTGACACTTCTGTGTTGGTGACTAGATTCAGTTGCAGAAGAGCCTGCCGCTCGGTCTGCGCAGAAATGATAGCATACGAACACTCAACGTCTATGCTAAAAGGGTCACTGCGCTGCCGTCAGTGGCTGATAATATAAGTTATTGGTAGCAGGGATTTCCTACTCGCACCCTTGTAGGCCTGAGGGAGGTCAAAGGAACCATTGTATCCCGAAGGCCTAAGGGGTACAATGGTTCCTTTGACCTCCCGAAGGCCTACAGGGGTCCGTGCAGCAAGCCCCTGCTACCAATAACGTATTTGTTTTCATTCCTCCACTATTTTCGTAAAAGAATCAAGAAATAATCTTCCGACCTGGATCACGCCAGACATGACTGACCTCAAAGGAATCTACATTTATACATAATAGACTTATGCCTGTTGTTTCAAATAACACTAAATAACTTTGTAAACGTTTTGGTGATCTTTTGTAGAACAAAACTCGCGTCCAAAATGCGTCAGAAAGAGCGCTACAAAAAGTCCGCCATTAGTCGCTACAAGGGTTTTTGTAGCGAGACCACATAGTACGGTTTGCGCTAAAGGGATTGGCCGTGTGACGTAGGGCCGATAAAAACAAGAAGCTATGTCTATTGCTCATGAAATGACCTGGTCGGAGTTTTTTGTTGTGTGGAAAAATATGCCTTTTTCTAGCACGAATCGGCCCAGTTTACATCATCAGATTGAGGGTCAAATACAAACTGTGCTGCTCGGTTCACCCTTATCATTCTGAATACACTAGTGTGTAAAATAAGTTTGACTAAAATAGTTCAAGGGTAGTGCCAGAATAGCTTGGCGCCTCCAGGCGCCAAGCTATTCTGGCACCACCCTTGAACTAAAGCCCTTGGTCTATATCATTATCTGTAAGTACTATAATGTAGCTTGCATATGGCAGTGTACACATTTGAAGCTTTTAGCCTCAGTATGACATGGGATAATATAGACCAAGAGGCACCACGACTGTGAGGTTCGTCCTTGGCGAGTTTGCAAATACATACAAAGACCCAAGCGCATATACTTCATTGTCTTCCGAGACAGAAGGCGCATATACTCCATTGTCTTCCGAGACAGAAGGATGCCAACAACAAAGACCCACTAACGCCGAAAGACATGGTCAGTGCGCATGAAATGTATTATTACTGGCAACTAATTTTTAATGTTTTTGCTAGGAACTGTACACACACCAGTTATAATGTGGTCCAGGTACCTCACAAAAGCATTACAGATGATTACAAAATGTACAAGTAAGCGTTTGCATACAAGAAATACATAGTCTGTACACACAACCCTCTGTAGCGGTTGATTATACATGTACTTTTAACTCATTCAACTCCGACACGCCACAGAAAGACATGGATCGAGCGTGATAGTTCAAGGGTCGTGCCAGAATAGCTTGGCGCCCATAGGCGCCAAGCTATTTTGGCACAACCCTTGAACTATCGCGCACGATCTGTTTCCAGAAGTGTAATTCAGTCTTCAGGGGGCAACTTCAAAATTTGCGGATTTCGGACCTGGAGCTGAATGTGTTAATCCGTAAATGTTCAAGGGTAGTGCCAGCTTAGCTTGGCGCCTCGAAGGGCGCCAAGATAATCTGGCACTACCCTTGAGCTGACATGGCCGATACATCTCCCACAGCTGGTACACAGTCTTTACAGACGCCGTCAAAAGTTTCAAAAGTCATTATTAGTGCAAACAATTTAAAAGTACACCATAATTGTCAGCATTAAAACATATATAAAAAAAATCCCTCTTTACTGCAAGAGAAAAACTGAGCACCATATAGCTGCGTGAAGCACAGGATCTCATATGCACCCGCAGATGAAAAGGGCTCATGAGGTTCTATGCCTCCTGCTGGTACTACTGTCTATCCGTGTTCTCTGGATGGACGGGTTACGTCTTCGGCGTTGTATCTGCCAAGATTTCAAAAGACATAGTTTTTCAAAAGACATAGTTTGTGTCTTGTGGCTGTGACGGTAATAAAGAGCTGTACATGTAGCTGTACATGCATAAACGTACTTAACCCTTCAGGCCCCGACACACTACAGCAGGAGACGGATCGACCATGATAATTCAAGGGTAGTGCCAGATTAGCTTGGCGCCGTCAGGCGCCAAGCTAACCTGGCACTACCCTTGAATTATCATGGTCGATCCGTCTCCTGCAACTGGTAGACAGTCGTTAGGCGACACCTCCATTTCGTGAAATACGGCCGTGGGGGTAAATGGGTTAATACGTGAATTAACCCCTTCCTTGTCAGAGGCCGCAAGGTGTGCTTCTGAAATCTTCGCAACTGCGACGCCAAAGAGCCGTGGGCGTCCAGGGAACATGGATAAAAAGTGGTGCCGCGAGCAAGAGACACAGTAATCCAGGGGGAAAAGGACGGGCTTGTTCCATAGCATGTCCGTTGAAAGGTCCTGGCAAATCAAAGTGCCACAGTTGCAGTGCGCCTGAATTGATCAGTGTTCAGGTCGTACTCCATAGGAAATGGATTTCTCTGCTCCCCCATAAACCCGCCCGTCAGGGCCGTCCATTCAGTGATCACTCCGGTGCCGTGGACGTTGAACCCCGAACTAACCAAGAGACATAGATCCACGTGTGCTCGGCCTCACCAGCTTCGGTGGATCATGAGGATCTATACATGTCTCACGGTCGAATCGTGTTCAATTCATTTTCATCACAGCGGTGAAGGGAGCTGGACGTATAATACAGTTTCCTTCGGCTTGCAGCGATAAAAATGGATCACGCTCATCATAATTAGGCACACAATAGTGTATGTAAAAAATTTCACTGAGACGTAAAATCAACAGCAGCGGGCTGTGTTAACAAGTAAGCTCTGTTTACTATAACTGACGAGCACGAAAAATCATGGCACAACTCGTCATGTGTGGTTTAACAATGCTGCCCTGACGACGGCATATAAACTGGCTTGGTGAACTGGCCGTGATCATGATAATTCAAGTGCTAGATTAGCTCGGCGCCTTTCTAGGCGCCGAGCTAATCTTGCACTACCCTTGACCTATCAAGGTCACTCCATCTTACAAGTTTTATCAGCACCAGCCAAAATATAAAATGTAATCAAGAGGTGTGATTCAAGAAGTACCCACGTAAAGTAAATACTTTAGCAACAATGAAAAAGCGACATCCAAAAAATCATTTTCAAATGACAGTCGACCCCGGAAAATAGCCACTGCTGCCAATCAACCTTTTCACCACAAGACATACAATTATCCAGATTGTTCGTTGTGGTAGCATTTGTAACAGTACTTTGTCCAAGTCATTATAAAACAAGTCTTGATCTTTCATCCACTACTAAGGCTGAAACGCAGAACATTAACCGTGTAGGTTTTAACCCCTTCCGTGCCACTGTACGTACATGTTTGACTCCGAAATCTTTGTTCATTCAACGACCGAAAGGCAAAACCGTCCAAAAAACATGGACACAAATTAGTCTCAGCAAGAGACATAGATCCTCATGAGCCCCCGCAGTCGCGGGGGCTCATGAGGATCTGTGTCTCTTGCACTTGGATCGTCAGTGTTCACTTTTTTCTCGGCAATGAAGCGGTTAACGTGTTTGCCCACCTCGAAGGTGATTTTAAAGCAGAGCACCAAGAAGGGTCCGTACAAATCTTGAGCCTCACCGAGGCCGGACTTCACGTCTATATAATAATGATAATAATAATGATAATAACAACAATTTAAAAAAATATAATAATGTTAATAATAATAAAAAAAATAATAACAAAAGAATAATATAATTATTATTATTATTAATAACAAAAAACAATAAAAACAACAACACTAATAAAATAATATATTAATAATAATAAAATAAAATAGTAAAAATAACAATAGAATGATAATAATAATAAATTTTTAATAACAAAAATAACATTATAATAATAATAATAATAATAATAATAATAATAATAATAATAATAATAATAATAATAATAATAATAATAATAAATAACTATAATAACTATATTAATAACCATGTGATCGGGAGAGTCATCCTGGTAAGGCTAAAGCACTCCGAACATAGTAAGAATATAATCTGAAGACTGAGCTTTAAACGAAGCCAACCCTCTCTTTCCCGCCGCATGTCAACAAAAGCCGCCGCGACAACTAAGTCATTTGAACATTCGCAATTCTGAAATTTGAAAAAAAAAGAAGGGACATTTGGGTGGCGCTCCTTAAACCAGCCAAGTCTGACACCGGTCCAGGCATCCAGATCCCGTTGCATGAGTGATCTTAACTCATTCGAGACGTGCCGCCTCCGGATACGCGGCTGAAGCCGCGTATCCGGAGGCGGCACGTCTCGAATGAGTACACCCTTTCACTGCCAAGGGACGCAGATCGTGTTTTGAACTCTGTGTTAATTCGGCGTAAAAAAAAAAAAACCAAAAAAAAAAAACCAACAAAAACTCAGCCGTCCGAGAACTTCGGGTCAGCAAGAGGCCGCATAGATGCACATGAGCCCCCCGCAACTGCGGGGGCTCATGAGGATCTATATCTCTTGCAGCTGGGTCGTGTTCACGTTTTCTCGGCAGTCTAGCGGTTAAATCCTGCGCAAGGCACTCAGTGACTTGCGCGTGATTTAAGCTTACTCGTGCAACTGAACCCAGTAAGCCTATGTGTATGCTGTATGTGGCGTAGCGCCTTGCTTAGTGGCTTGCGCAGGACTAAGGTCACTCATGCAACAGAGGCCAGAACTAGTTTCCTTATCTTGTGGGCGGGGAAGGTGGTGGTGGTGGTGGTGACTGTGGGGGAAAGGGGGGGGGATTGAGTTAGTTATTTGGGTTTAACGCCGAGCAGGCAACTAAGGCCATCTCACAGCGGGGGGTGGGGGGTGGGGGGTGGGGTGGGGAGGGGAGGATTGAGGGAACTGTTTATAAGAAAATCAAGACCATAATGGAGTAAAATGAATGTGGCGATGGGTCTCGATATAAATCCCCAGACTATCAGCAGATTAAGCTCTGTCCTTGGGCTATCATGTTCGATTCCAATTCCATGGTTGGTCCATCCATTATCGCCATCACTGGATTTCCTTTTGCCGCACTTTAAACTTGATCCAAAGTATGTCCTCTGATACTAGTCGAAAATGTTTGGCGATCTTAGCAGGGTACTGAAAAGCAAGGCACAAATCCATAAATCCCAGAATCCATCCATCCATCCATCCATCAGTCAGTCAAGCCGTCCATCAATGTCATTCATCAACATGAATCAATCAATCGCTCAATCAGTCATAAGTCAAACATAATTGTCCGTCCTTTCGTCCATCCATCCATCCATCCATCCATCCATCCATCCAAAATAATTCAATAATCCAACAAAAACATTATTTTGCCACCATGTGTGTGTGTTAGGTTTTCGTTTGTTTGTTTGTTTGTTTGTTTGGAGTTTTTTGTTTTGTTTTGTTTGTTCATTTTTGCACAGATCAACAACAACAAAAACAAAAACAAAAAAAACCTGACCACGCATCAACCCGTCCACTCTCGGCGTGTAGAAATGATGTCTCAAATTGCCACAAAATTAATGACCCATCTGCCTAAGGCGTAAAGATGTGGAGAGCTCTAGCAAGAGGCACAGATCCTCATGAGCCCCCGCAGTCGCGGGGGCTCATGATGATCTATGCCTCTTGCATTTGGTTGTTGCGCGAACGGGGTGAACGATAACTCACCACAGACTTGCTGCAAAGAGCAGGCGAGAACTTCTGCAAGATGGCTGCCACCGCCATCTTGAGTTCGACCATGGCCATGCGCATGCCGATACAGTTGCGGGGACCCATCCCGAACGGCAGGAAGGCAAACGGGTGGCGGGTGGCTTTGGCTTCAGGGCTGTGTCTGGCAAAAGAAGTTAGGAATTAATATCCTTTAGTTTATTTTCAACTAAAGACGAATTAACCCGTTCAGAGCCGAGAAAATGTGAAAGTCACACAACTACAAGATGTGTAGATCCTCATGAGCCCCCGCAGGTGCGGGGGCTCATGAGGATCTATACCTCTTGCTGACACCACTCTGGTATGGTAAATGGTATGGTGTCTCCGAGGCGCACATATCCATCTAATTAAATATGATCAAGGCGCCGTAGGGATGGAAGCTAAAGCTTTGAAAGCCTGCTGCTACTAAGCGCTACTTTATGTGCAAAACTCCACCCTGCTATTAACTTTCGGTGCATGTGATATATTTCTGTTTCCATTCCACCGGCCCCTACCGGGCCTTCTCTTTTCGAATAGTGGTAATGGGATTTTTAACGTGCGCACTTGATGATTATGCGTGCTGTACACACGAAGGGGAGACAGGCAACCGTAAGCCGAGTCTGTACGTAAATTTGACTCGATGGGAATGAGGAAAGTCATATTCCTGCCCACCAGGGGATTCGAACCCGGGATCTTACGACTGCCAGCGCAGTGTCTTATCCTCTAAGCTACGTCCCCATGTTCCTGGGACAGACAGGGTTTTTGTGTGTGTGCTGAATTAAGGATGATCGCAAAAACCCAGTCTGTGTCAGGTTCTGGTATGGTGATTTGTCTTTATCTTCTTTGAGTTGGGCTGTTTTATCAACAAATTTTAACTTTTTTTTTTTTTTTTACAAATGTGTTTACTTTGTTTCACAGACGAAGACAGACCGAAAGGTTGACTTTTAGTTTTCTCCTAACACAGAGTTTACCCGTATATTCGAATTTTTGTTTGTTTGTTTGTTTGTTGTTTTTTATTGTCTACTTCCCGTACAATTTCTTACCTTTCCGGGTCGAATTTCATGGGGTGCGGCCAGCTCTCGGGGTTGGTGTGTATAGCATACACGGGGATGGTCACCAGCATGTTTTTCTTCACGGGGTAGGCGCCCAGTTTTGTGTCCTCCACACACTCTCGGTCCAAACTACAAAACATCATCGTCAATAGAATATCCACAATGACAAATAAATAAATAAATAAATAAATGCTTGATTTACTGTTCTAAACGAAGAAACACACCGCCTTAATCCTTTCAGCCCCAAGGTCCCATTTCTAAGATGTTGCAGGTGTTGCCTAACGACTATGTGCCAGTTGTAGGAGATGGATTGATCATGATAATTCAAGGGTAGTGCCAGACGAGCTTGGCGCCTTCGGGCGCCAAGCTCATCTGGCACTACCCTTGAATTATCATGATCAATCCATCTCTGCTGCAGGGTCCCGGGGCTAAAAGGGTTAACCCGTTGCGTGTCGGTAGCGAATTTTGTCGCGATGATTCCTGTAGGAATCATCGTGACAAAAACGGCTACCGGCACGCAAAGAGTTAATTTGGCTAAATAATTATAGTAACTCCATTTTTCGGAAAGGCGAGATTTTCAGTATTTCACAATGGCTATTTCGCCCTCACAAAACTGGGCTTTTTGCAAAGCAAACGACAGTAAGTCGTTTTCGTGGAAAAACTGGATTGTTATTGCATTACCATGAAAATCGCGCTTTTCACAAAATATGGACGTGCTGTCTTTTGCCAAGTTAGTGCAGCGTAGTTTTCTGCGCGCCGATTTTCTCGTGTGTCCACCTGTTCGTTCAGCTGACAAAGGACAAATCTGTTTGCAGTTTGTTAATAAGCTGAGAGTCTTTCACAGAAATAAATGTGCCCCGGACCCACGCAAAATAAAATTGATAAGCGGCCTGCCCCAGGCAACAAAAAAAGGTGAACAGTTGGCAATATCTCTGGTATAAATGCAACAAAAAAAGGTGAACAGTTGGCAATATCTCTGGTATAAATGCAACAAAAAAAGGTGAACAGTTGGGAATATCTCTGGTATAAATGCAACAAAAAAAAGGTGAACAGTTGGCAATATCTCTGGTATAAATGCAACAAAAAAAAAAAAGGTGAACAGTTGGCAATATCTCTGGTATAAATGCAACAAAAAAAAAAGGTGAACAGTTGGCAATATCTCTGGTATAAATGCAACAAAAAAAAAGGTGAACAGTTGGCAATATCTCTGGTATAAATGCAACAAAAAAGGTGAACGGTTGGCAATATCTCTGGTATAAATGCAACAAAAAAAGGTGAACAGTTGGGAATATCTCTGGTATAAATGCAACAAAAAAAAGGTGAACAGTTGGCATTATCTCTGGTACAAATGCAACAAAAAAAAGGTGAACAGTTGGCAATATCTCTGGTATAAATGCAACAAAAAAAGATGAACAGTTGGCATTATCTCTGGTATAAATGCAACAAAAAAAGGTGAACAGTTGGCATTATCTCTGGTATAAATGCAACAAAAAAAAAAAGGTGAACAGTTGGCAATATCTCTGGTATAAACGCTCTGTTATGTCTTACAACTGTCCACGTTATAAAAGGGCTGACTTAAACCGCGCCGAGTGTGTTATAACTTTTACCTAGCAGTTAAAAAACGTTAAACGTTTAGAGCTTAACGACTTGTCCACCACTACGAAGGTGATTTCAAAGACGGGGCATCGAAAAAAGGCCTGTGTAAATTTTGACCGCAGGTGGGTTCGAACCCAGGACCTTTGGGACGAGAGTCGGACGCTCGACCAACTAAACTACCCAGCTCCCCACATAGTAGAGAATCTTGCTCCTAGGAATACTGAACTTTTAATGAACCCAGTCCGCCCTTTTCCGCTGCAAATGAACAAAAACTGCCGCGGCAGCTAAATAATTTGGACATTCGCATTGATGAGCTTTTTTCCCCTGGGGAAAATGTCAGATTATGGTCAATTAGAGTTCAGTTTTCCCTGTGTAAAATCAACAGTGCGTTCGGCGCGCTTTAACCCTTATCATTCGGAATACACCAGCGTGTGAAATAAGTTTGACTAAAACAATTCAAGGGTAGTGCCTAGGTGCCAAGCTATTCTTGAACTACCACCCTTGAACTAAATCCATTGGTCTATCTCCTTATCTGTAAGTACTATAATGTAGCTTGCATATGGCAGTGTACAAATTTGAAGCTTTCAGCCTCGGTATAATATGGGTTAATATATGAAGTCTGAATTTCGCAAAATTAAAGACTTTGGTTGGTTAGTTCGGGTTTAACGTCCACGGCACCGAAGTGATAATGGACGGCCCTAACGGGCGGGTTATGGGGGACATGGAAATCTATTACCTACGGAGTACGACCTGAACACTGATCAACTCAGGCGCACTCCAACTGTGCCATTTTGATTTACCAGGACCTTTCAACGGACATGCTATTAAACAAGCCCGTCTTTTTCCCCTGGATTGCGAGTCCAGCTACCGGGGCCGGGACGAGGATTCGAACCCACGACCCGGCGATTCCCTTCGCTCTCCTGCTCCGACGCTTAACCGCCTGAGCTATTTCGGACTTTTTTTTTCTGCTCTTCTTCTCTTTTGTACTCCTCAGAAGAGTTCCACCGCCGCGCACAAGGCGAAGTAGTCCCAACTGAGGCAAAGGAATATTGAGAACCTGTAGTAATGGCAAATAAGAGCAAACAAAGCCCGTCATGGCCAAGTTCGCTTTAACTCTTTCGAGACGTGCCGCATCCGGATTCGCGGCTTTACGCCGCGAATCCGGATGCGGCACGTCTCGAAAGAGTTAACCCGTTTTCGTGACAGTGGACGCAAACTGCGTTTCTGCATATCTTCGTAACGTCAACACCAAAACGCCCTGGCTGTCACATATCTTCTTTACGTCAACACCAAAACGCCCTGGCTGTCACATATCTTCTTTACGTCAACACCAAAACGCCCTGGCTGTCACATATCTTCTTTACGTCAACACCAAAACGCCCTGGCTGTCACATATCTTCTTTACGTCAACACCAAAACGCCCTGGCTGTCACATATCTTCTTTACGTCAACACCAAAACGCCCTGGCTGTCACATATCTTTGTTACGTCAACACCAAAACGCCCTGGCTGTCACATATCTTCTTTACGTCAACACCAAAACGCCCTGGCTGTCACATATCTTCGTTACGTCAACACCAAAACGCCCTGGCTGTCACATATCTTCTTTACGTCAACACCAAAACGCCCAGGCTGTCACATATCTTCTTTACGTCAACACCAAAACGCCCTGGCTGTCACATATCTTTTTTACCTCAACACCAAAACGCCCTGGCTGTCACATATCTTTGTTACGTCAACACCAAAACGCCCTGGCTGTCACATATCTTCGTAACGTCAACACCAAAACGCCCTGGCTGTCACATATCTTCTTTACGTCAACACCAAAACGCCATGGCTGTCACATATCTTCTTTACGTCAACACCAAAACGCCCTGGCTGTCACATATCTTTGTTACGTCAACACCAAAACGCCCTGGCTGTCACATATCTTCGTAACGTCAACACCAAAACGCCCTGGCTGTCACATATTTTCTTTACGTCAACACCAAAACGCCCTGGCTGTCACATATCTTCGTTACGTCAACACCAAAACGCCCCGGCCGTCCCATGAGCGTGGGTTCAAAGTGGCATCAGCAAGAGGCATAGATCCTCATTGGCCCCCGCAACTAGAACGGCGTGTGCGCGTGAGAAAGGGTAGGCGGATAGCTTCAGACAGATCCCATGTCCTTTCCCACCTCTATGAACTCCTCCCCTCTGGCCGCAGACTCCGCACGCACAGAGCCTAGGACACTCAGACTATAGAACAGTTTCATCCCCAACTCCACCACTCTAAGCAATCTTTAGGTACATCCCCGCCGGCATACCCAAACCTAACTCCTCCCCCTATCCCCCCTTTACCTGTGCAATCAGTATTATGTATAATTGTGTCTAGGTGAGTGTGCATGTGTAAGTGCCGCTCAGTGCATAAAGGATGTGTATGTGTGAGATGTGTAAGAGCTAAGTGTAAAGATTTTGTAGTGTATACTTTGTTCATTTAGAATTTGTCCTTGTCTTGTTTGTACTACTTGTTATAAATGTACCACAAGTGAATTTCTCTCTTCGAGATAATAAAGTACTCATATTCTTATTCTTATTTTTATTAACTGCGGGGGCTCATGAGGATCTATAGCTCTTGCAGCTGGGTGGTGTTGACATTTCCTCGGCACTGAACGGGTTAAATATCCAGTTGTGACGTTGAAACTGATCGCATCGTACTCACAGAGATCCAGGCGGGTACAGACGCAGGGACTCGTTGATGCACATTTCAACATACGTCAGCTCGTTGGTCACCTGATAGTCCACCTCGCGCTGAAAAAAAGCGAAGAAGTAGGACACGTGCGCGATGACGCACTACGGTATGACGGTTTCTTTGAGTGAACCCTCGCGCAAAATGAGTTTAATAATAATAATAATAATAATAATTATATATATATATATATATATATATATATATATATATATATATATATATATATATATATATATATATATATATATATATATATATATATATATATATTATTATATTATTATAAAGCGAAAACTCCCTGCAGTGCTGTTCAATGCAAATCAAAGTGACAAATTAAACCAAATCAACGGGCATGAGAGGGTTCGCGTAAAGAAACCGTGTAATTGTACATCAGCCTTAACTCATTCTGCCCCAGACACACCACGGCAAGATAAGGATCGACCATGATAGTTCAAGGGTGATGCCAGAATAGCTTGGCGCCTATGGGCGCCAAGCTATTCTGGCATCACCCTTGAACTATCATGGTCGATCCGTGTCCTGCACTGCAATGCAGTCTTCAGAGGACAACGGCAAAATTTAAGGATCTCGGTGTTGGGGTACAATGAGTTAAGGGCACCTTTTTTTTTTTTTTTTTGGTGGGAGCTGGTGATAATTTGGGATTAACCCATTATTCCATTTAACCCCACCACCGCATTTCCCCAATTTTGTAGCATTTCCCCAATTTTGTAAGTGTCGCCTAACGACTGTCTACCACTCTTTACCAGTTTGCAAGGCATGGATCGACCATGATAATTCAGGCCTTCAGGCGCCAAGCTAACCTGGCACTACCTTTGAATTATCATGGTCGATCCATCTCCTGCTGTAGTGCGTGGGGGCTAAATGGGTGAACGTAAGTTCTGCCACCGTAAAGTTGCTTCAAAACACGGCGTGGGCACGGAATACATTTGAGCAACGAGGAAACCTTTGACACCTTTACCCTTCCAGACAGTACAGCTGCGCATGGTCTGGCTATACAAGTTCCAGGGGTCAGTTGCATGAGCGAGCGTAGTCCTACGCCAGCCACAAAGCAAGGTGCTCCGCAATAGCGGAGCACCTTGCTTAGTGCCTGGCGCAGAAATAAACTCACTCATACAACTGACCTCTGGTGAGTGCACGGACAGCGTGACCACGTTTTGTTTTGTTGTTAATGTTTTGCTTCGCTGTTTACAAATGTTTGGTTTTGTTAATAGTTTGTTTGTTTCTTGTTAACGTTTTGTTTTGTTGTTGTGAATGATTTTTCGTTCATGTTGTAATGTTGCTAATGTTTTTAAGTCCCTTCTATTTATAGAAGGGACTTTTTAGGACGGGTCGCGGTGGGGCGAATTTAATAGCATGTCCATGATGTCAAAGGCGGGCAGGCGTGTGTGTACAGAAATATCGGAGATTCTCTTGTTTACATACATACGCACATACGGCGCTTCGCGCCAAATGTACGTTCTGCAGCGAGGTTAACGTAACTAGATATAACGTAATTTTTATCTTGTTAAATCAATTGTTAGAGGTTTAGCTTGCCCACCTTTAGCATCTTGGACATAATATTAAAATAGCCCCACCGCGACCCATCCTAAAACGTCCCTTCTATAACTAGAAGGGACTTAAAAATACGTCATATCAAATGACGTTTGACAAACCAATGACACATATGCGCGCATCTCCAAGAGGCATAGATCCTCAAGTGCCCGAGGGCGCATGAACATATATGCCTCTTTAGGATGTTTGCAGCGCGCGAATGCACGTACGCACACGCACACGCACACGCATACACACACATATCGACGCGCGTTCAGAAGAGCATGCAGGTGTCTTAGTATAGCATGTAGCTAGGTAAAGTCAATCTGATTTCACACAAATTATAGCAAGACTGAAATTGTACCGTGATATTCTAGTTTTGTCACCATTTTCCCAAGTCTTTAAGCGAAAGCGAATCTCATATCATGTTAAATATAAAATTACGTTAAAACAAAAAAAACACAAAAAACGTCATGACAAATGACGTTTGACAAACGAATGACGCGTATGCACTGCGCGCGCCCCTTCTAGAGTTCACCATGACGCATTGGCACATCTGCGAGGCTTTTTCAGAAGGAGATATTTCAATATCAGAATCAAGTCAAAGACAAAAGGTAGAGACCCTTGACAGCGAAGACAGCTCTCATAGAAGGGACTTTGTGGGTTATGGTTCATATCATCTTGTTTGTTGTTGATGTTTTCTTTATATATAGTGTTTTGCTTTGCTGTTATTCATGTTTTAGTTTGTTGTTAAATATCGGGTTGTTTTGTGTTTTTGGTGTTGTTGTTTTTGGATGTTTGTTTGGTTTTTTTTTCAATATTGTTAAAGTTTTCTTTTGTTGCTGTTAATGTTTATTCTGTTTTTGTTAGTTTTTCATTTCGTGGTAGTTTCATTTTGTTGATGGTGTGGCTTTTTGTTGTTTTGTGTGTGTGTGTGTGTGTGTGTGTGTGTGTGTGTGTGTGTGTGTGTGTGTGTGTGTGTGTGTGTGTGTGTACGTGTGCGTGTGCGTGTGCGTGTGGGTGCGCGCGTGTGCATGTGTGTGCAGCCTAATGTTTCGTTTTGTTTCGTTTCGTTTTCGTTTCGCTTCGTCTTGGATAACTCTGCCTGTCATGCTCTGATCTGCTCTGTTTGGTAGGGGGGTGGGGAGGGGGGTAGGGGGGTGGGGGGGTGGGGAGGGGTGAGGGGAGGGGGTGGGAGCGCAAAACGACGAATCCCCAAAAATAGCATTCACGTTTGACAGTGGAAAGAGGTGATCTTTGCGAGTGAAAATTAAAGTGTGGCAACAAAATAACCAGGACCTTTTCGCGGATCATGAAGATCTTATTTTGCCTTTCACAATTCACGATGAACCCTTTTTTTCACCAGGATGAACAAAACTGCACTGAATCACGAATCACGACAACCGAAAAAAACGCTCACGCATCTCGATTTTAGGACATGTTGGTGCGATACTACAGATAGTTGATTTTTAAATCTTACCTCTCCTAGCTTGTCGTCAATTTCTTTCTGCGCTTTTTCTAGACACTCGGGATTGGCGGCAAGGTTGAACAGCAGAAAAGACAGAGCTGAAGCCGTAGTTTCGTATCCGGCCAGCAGAAACACAAAAGAGTTTGACTGAATCTCCCCCTCTGACAGTCCTGGAAAGGAAAAACAGAGGAAACATAACACAATATTACAAAAAAACAAAACAAAGGTGCCCATTAGTGTAATACAATATTAGTACGGTCCCTTGCGCGCGTGGTAAACAATCGCGTGAAGCGTAATAGTCCTGCATCAACCCATTCAGCCCTGACGCACTACAGCAGGAGATGGGTCGACCATGATAATTCAAGGGCAGTGCCAGATTAGCTTGGCGCCTGTCGGCGCCAAGCTAATCTGGCACTGCCCTTGAATTATCATGATCGATCCATCTCCTGCAACTGGTGCATAGTCATTATATGACGCCTGAAAAGTTTAGGAAATACGGCCTTCGGGCTGAATGAGCTATTTAACGTGACGGGTGCCTCTGAATAAACAAAGCTGATTGCACTTACTGAACGCGTGAGGCTGAAATTACACACCGAAAACAAAATGTGCGCTGTGCTAGACTTAAATAATTGTAATTAAACATTTTCAAGGTTTCCTGTAGAAAAACGTAAAATACAGTCATTGTTACTGCAAAACAGTGATGCGTTAATTGTAACTGCTCCACAATAATTATGAGGTACGTAAATGTTTTCTACTATACAAAACTATGACATAACTATCTCCAACCCAATGCTGTAAAAAGGCCATCGGGCCAACAGCGGCCTTCATCGGCCCGATGGCCTTTGCGCACTGGTATTTCAAACACTGAAAACCAATACTTAAAAAATCCAAAATATATGAAAGAATGAGGCGCAGAGCGAGAAACACTTCAACTCTTGATGGTGGGCTGTGGCATGACAGTTGTGCAAACGTTTCAAGGGGGAACAGAACAGAATTAAGAGATCGATGCTCTACATCAATATACATCGAGAGAAAAAAAAAAAAAAACATTTCTCGGCCGGGACCATCGGTGTTACAGCAGCAGAACCTGTGTTGAGCAATCACCTTTTTTGCAAGACAAAAGCGGTCTTAAAAGACAAGTCCTCTCTGAAGAGAAGTCAAAAAGATTATACCATTCAGCCCTGACGCACTACAACAGCAGATGGGTCGACCATGATAATTCAAGGGTAGTGCCTATCGGCGCCAAGCTAATCTGGCACTGCCCTTGAATTATCATGGTCGATCCATCTCCTGCAACTGGTGCATAGGCGTTAGATGACGCCTGCCAAATTTGGGAAATACGGCCGTCTGGCTGAATGAGTTAGGGAATGAATTATTTATTTATTTATTTATTTATTTATTTTGTTTTATGCCACATGGCCTTTACAGTGTCAATGGTCTCTGAGTACAAGAGACATCTTGGCGGGCAAAAGGTGTCATCTATCATTAACCCCTTCAGTGCCGGCTGACGCAGACTGTGTTTCTGCAATCTTCCATAATTCAACACCACCCCCCCACCCCCCACCCCCCCACCCCCCCAAAAAAAAATAAATAAATAAATAAAAAATAATAACTAATGTCCCAGAAACATAGATTTTAAAGTGGTTTCAGCAAGAGGCATAGATCCTCATGAGCCCCCCGCGACTGCGGGGGGGGGGGGGGGGGGCTCATGAGGAGCTATACCTCTTGCAGTTGGGTGGTGTTTACATTTTCTCGGCCGTGACGGGTTAAGACCATCATCTACATGGATACAGCCACTTAAATGATGGTCTTACTGACAGGTGGATCTCTCACAAGGTGGGTCGATCAAAACAGGTTCTGTTGTACGCATGCGCCACAGAAAGCCCCTGACCATCTGTGTCTCTTGTTTCCATAGTTACAAACCGTGTCCCATTCAGTGGAGTGTGCGTGTGCGGGTTTGTAAACTGAATTGGCGTTGTGGGGAATTGTGTGTGTGTGGGGGAGTGGGGGGGTGGAGGATGGGGGGTTGATCATAGAGTATTGAGTGTACTGATGTTGACAAACGTATAAGTACTAAAGAAGAATGTTGACATTAAGTATAACAACTGTGTAAATTGTAGTCAACCCTTTCGGTCTAGTTTTTTTGTGTAAATTGTAGTACAGGCAAATACTTAGAAAAAATTAAAACAGACTCATTTATAAAATTATCTCAGTTCTAATTTGATAGAAGAAACCCCTTAGTTACCGCATATTGCAATACTCAGACGTTTACAATATTAATGTTCCTCGTGAGAAAACACGCCCATTTCGTAAAACAAAGGGATAATTGGCTTTTCCGTTACTCGAGCACATGCGGTAAAGTTTAGAATGATTGATTTTCATATATTGGGGCAAGGTGGGGGTCTCATCATTTTTGTTTCACAAAACACACAAAAAGAATTCACAGATTAAATTGGTAATGAGACATCAAATGCACGGAAATAATCATGGAAAAAATCATATTTTGTTGTCTTTTCCATAAAGACAGAGATACTAACGATCCTAACGTAAAATAAATCTCAATGCCTTTAAACAGGTGCATTACTTTTGTTAGAATGAGGTCGGTTTCACGGTCCCAAGGACATACTTACACAATAAAACAGATGATAAATAAATATGGCCGCTGCGATTATGGCCTTTAACGAAGGTAATATGATTCTTTTCCCGCATACAGAATAAACATAAATGCATTAAAAACTAGTTCCGAAATAAACGATTTTTTTAACAATGGGTACAAGTTTTGAGTGCTACACTTCCGCTAGACGGATTAGTAGACAATCTACACAAATATCTTAAGTAGCTAGCACTTCACTTTGTTTAGTATTTACACTGAAAAATATTATATGCACATTTTACATTAACCCTTCGGCTGTCGGTAGCGGTTCTGGTCGCGATGATTCCGACAGGAATCAGCGAGACAAAACCGCTACCGACACCAAAGGGTTGAAAGGTTGTAGTAAAAAAATCGTGCACGCACAGCTCGAAATGTTTGCACTTCACCTCTCGGCGATCAATTCACACTCATTTATTGGCACTCCTGCAACCAACACTAATACTTTATCCCCTAAAAGACTGCAAGAAGCATAGATCTTCATGAGCCCCCCGCAGCCTGCGGGGTCTCATGATGATCTATGCCTCTTGCTAAATTATTTATGCGTTTTCGTGCTTCCAAGGTGGAAGTGTTCAGTAATGGCTTTATCTGTGGTGGCCATGACCAGCACGATGGATGACGCTTGAGATAAGGCAGACCTGCATACGAGCAGCAGTAGCCAGTGTCTGTGCACGGCAGACGAAAGTATTAATGTACCTAGAACTGGTTTCTTTGTGCAGAACAGTCAGTATCAACCCAACGGCAAACAGACGGTTTCCTTCAATCAGAAGTACTTTCAAGAACTGATTGTCTGTTGACGCAGACACTGATCCGGTGGATTAAAAGCCCGGACAAACTTGCGATACCGCAAGTTTGTCCGGGCTTTTAATCCACTGTCCGCGTCAAAAGGCTCGCATTTTTTACGTACTTCTGATTGAAGCAAAGCGTCCATTATCATATAATAGTGGGTTTAACTATTACTTCGTGAATCATAGCTCTTCCATCTCCAAAACTCGCAGAGTCTCGTTACCTTCCAGTGACACTCAGGTAGACCGTCTGACAGGCAGACTGCGAGCTGATATGAGCCACAGAGAGAAGTCATACAGAAGCATGGTGTTCCCACATATCTGTGGTGACCTATAATCCGAGATCACAGCCATAATCAGTTAGGACGACTAGACCGGAACTTCCGATTTGCCAGTGCGTCTGAAACAGTGCAACAGCTGCTGCAATCCTTTCTGCACGTGCAGTCACAATGTCTGAATCAAACACTACCTATCTGAACCGTGAATTTACCGTGACCGAATTAAATGAAGTCACCTTAAATACAACTAACACTCCTGTCCCGGATGGCTGCATAGTGCTGCGCGTGGTGAATGTCTTGGGCTTCATCCCCTGGGACAACCCTCAAAGTCTGATCAGCCTGCAGGTGGAGAGATGGTGCGACAAGACGATCACCGCGTCCTTAATTCTTCTCGCACTCATCGGCGTCCCCACCAACATCATCAACATGATCGCTTTTTACAAGCAGAGCATTAAAGAAAGAATCAACTTTTGTGTCTTCTCGCTGGCTGTTCTGGATTTCCTGAGTGTCGTGTATGTGTTCGTGTACCACATGGACAGACTCTATCTGCCGGTCATGGACCTGGCGTCTCGTGGTGTGATGACAGAGTTATTCATCAAGTACGATCTTGTCGGCTTCTATGGACTGATGTATTCCTCGGCCTTCGTCACTATGATGATTGCCTGCGAGAGGTGCTTCTGTGTGGTTAGTCCTCTCAAGTCTCAAAGAATTCTCAAAACCCGCACCACGGTCGCCATGATCGTCACCGCTTCACTCGTTTTCACAGGGGGATTTTTCATGGTGGGGAGCCGGTGGGATGTGAAGTGTGTATTCAACCCCAGAACGGGCACTATCTCTCATCTGCTCCAGCCCCGCGACTTCTACCTGCAGAACAGACGAGCTATCGACATTCTGGATGGCGTTGTCTACGGACTAGTTCTCCCCGGCATCTTTGATCTAGCGGTGGCAATATCTACTGTCATCACTGTAGTTAAACTGAAGAGGATGGCGTCATGGCGTGAAACTACGTCATCGGGGGCGATGTCAACGCGAGAGGTGGCTCTGACGCGCATGCTCGTGGGTACCTCCATTTTGTTTATCGTTTGTACTACCCCATCTCTGTGTTTCCGCTGTGCCATTCTTGTGGTGCCAGACTTAAGTCTCACAGGGCGGCAATACAATATGTTCAACCTTGTGGCCAATCTCACGAAATTCACAATGACCCTAAACGCCTCTGTGAATTTCTTCATCTACTACGCAATGGGGTCCAAGTACAAAGAAACGGTAAAGCGCATGTTTCGGATAGGAAATACAGAGAACAAGGGGGCAGCGGGTCTGATTCATAGTGTCAACAGTTCTAAAAGCGACATGGAACAATGACACTCATCCATTCCAAATGCAAACCACCAAAAGGTTACTGCTAAGCGTGTAAAATGCAGAGAATAACCCAAAGAAGAAATTAGCACACTTAGACAAGGCAATTACAACACAATTTATTAACCCATTCAGCCCTGACGCACTACAGCAGGAGATGGGTCGACCATGATAATTCAAGGGTAGTGCCTGTCGGCGCCAAGCTAATCTGGCACTACCCTTGAATTATCATGGTCGATCCATCTCCTGCATCAGGTGCATAGTCGTTAGATGACGTCTCCAAAATTTGGGAAATACGTGCGTCGTGCTGAATGAGGAAAAAAGACAAACAAGAATACACTTCGCTACTTATCGTATCGGTGCAAAGAAACGGTACACTGCTACACGCACCGATCCGATATGGTAAGTAGCATAGTATATTCTTGTTTGTTTAGTCTACGTTGAAAAGGGGTATGCACTGAAAATATTAATAACTTATCTGGTAACTGTCTTTTCTAAGCGTGCTTCCTTCTTTGTTGGGTTATTCCCCACTCATCCATTCAGCATGCATCTGTGTATACTGACGAGAAAAAGAAATGCGGCATCATTCGAGTCATCGGAAACACTCGAATGATGTCGCATTTATTTTTCTCGTCATTATATATTGCCGCTTTTCCTGATACGAGTAACATGCAGACACTAATTATTGTACAGGCTGTTGATAAACCCGGGCACATCCAGCTGAAAAAACAAAGCAATCAAAAGCTGGTGTTATAGGTTTTCTTGGAAACCTATTTAAAGCACCATTACGCATGGATCTGAAGACACATTTCAGCACCATTTGGTTTTGTTATGCCTTGTCGACACACCTAATAAACTTCAACAGCAGTTTGGACACGCAGCAAAACCACACGCGTAGTTGCACTTATTTATTCTGCGCTGCCGTTAGCGTGTCAATCTATTTTTAGCTGTTTCTCGTATTAATAGCGTTGTATTTCTAGAACGGAGTGGAGTCATTGTCAGATTACTGGACATAAAGACGATGTGTGCTGAAATAGATTGTCCTGTGTCTAAATGAATCATATCTAGACCTGCGTGTAGCGTTTCGTAACCATCTGTTATATCAGTGTATATTTGAGCAGTTACGACGGTAGTGGGCCTTTAACTCGTTCGAGGTGTGTTGCATCCTGACTCAGCACGTCTCGAATGTCTTAATCTCTAATGGTTAGTTAGTTATTGTGGTTAAACACCGAGCAGGCGACTAAAGCCATCTCACGGCGGGATGGGTAAAAGTCTGGTCAGCCAGACCACCAAGAGGTCTTAAAACATGATGTAAATACAGTTTAAACATAAGCTTAGCTGAAAATGTCACACAGGTCAAGGCGGACATATCTACAGACTTCGGAAGGTCATAAGAACAGTCAGATTTATATAGACGACAGAGACTTAAATTTTGAAAAAAACAAATTGGCCTCCTTTAGAAAGCTGAAGATTTTGTCCCGGGGAACGTCCCGAAACAAAACCTTCAAAGAGTCTGATGTATAGTGTTTCCGTCTGATATCGATTAGGTCATGCAGGACATGATGTCAAGAAGTGCTTCACCGAAAACGGCTCGTCGCAGGCGAAGCACCAGGGGCGTTCCTCCCCTTTCAATAAGAAGGAGTGTGTGATATAAGTAATCTCTAATGCGACGTGATCATAAGTTATTGGTCGCAGGGGTTTGCTACACCGACCCTTGAAGGCCTGAGGGAGTTCAATGGTTCCATTGATCTCTCGAAGACCTACAAGGGTCCGTGCAGCAAGCCCCTCCTACCAACAACGTATTTGTTTTCATTCCTCCACTATTTTCGTAAAAGAAATCAAGAAGACATCTTCCGATCTGGATCACGCCAGACATGACTGACGTCAAAGGAATATACATTTATACATAATAGACTTATGACGTAATTTAAAATATTTCATGACGTTGCCGTCTCCAGTACTGAGTGTGCTTGTTGTTTCGAACAACACTAAGTAACTTTTTACTTTATAACGTTTTGGTGATCTTTTATTATGCTACACGAAGTCCGCAATTTGTCGCTACAAGGGATTTTGTATCACGGTCACATGGTACGGTTTGCGCTAAAGTTACTGGTCGTGTGACGTAGGGATGAAAACAATATAAGTTATTGGTCGGAGGGGTACGCTTCACGGACCTTTGTAGGCCTGAGGGAGGTCAAAGTATCATTGTACCCCGAAGGCCGAAGGCCGAAGGCCTGAGGGGTACAATGATTCCTTTGACCTCCCGAAGGCCGCCTACAAGGGTCCGTGCAGCAAACCCCTCCGACCAATAACGTATTTGTTTTCATTCCTCCACTATGTTCGTAAAAGAAATCAAGAAGACATCTTGCGCCCTGGATCACGCCAGACATGAATGACGTCAAAGAATATACATGTATACATAATAGACTTATGACTTAATTTAAAATATGTCATGACGTTGCCGTCTCCAGTACTGAGTGTGCTTGTTGTTTCGAGCAACACTAAGTAACTTTGTACTTTAGAACGTTTTGCGATCTATTATAGAACAAAACTGGCATCCAAGATGCGTCATCGAGAGGGCTACTAAACGTCCGCTATTTTTTGCTACAGGGGTTTTTATATCACGGTCACATGGTACGGTTTGCGCTAAAGTGACTGGTCGTGTGACGTTGGGAGGAAAACAATATAAGTTACTGGTCGCAGGGGACCCTTGTAGACCTGAGGGAGGTCAAAGGAACCATTGTACCCCGAAGGCCGAAGGCCTGAGGGGTACAATGATTCCTTTGACCTCCCGAAGGCCTACAAGGGTCCGTGCGGCAAGCCCCTGCTACCAATAACGTATTTGTTTTCATTCTTCCACTATTTTCGTAAAACAATATAAGTTACTGGTCGCAGGGGACCCTTGTAGGCCTGAGGGAGGTCAAAGGAACCATTGTACCCCTCAGGCCTGAGGGGTACAATGATTCCTTTGACCTCCCGAAGGGTCCGTGCGGCAAGCCCCTGCTACCAATAACGTATTTGTTTTCATTCTTCCACTATTTTCGTAAAAGAAATCAAGAAGAAATCTTCCGACCTGGGTCAAGCCAGACATGACTGACGTCAAAGGATCATACATTTATACATAGTAGACTTATGACGTAATACAAAAAAAAATCTTTCATGACGTTGCCTTCGCCAGTAGTGTGCCTGTTGTTTCGAACAACACTAAGTAACTTTGTACTTTAGAACGTTTTGTGATCTTTTATAGCACAAAACTGGCATCCAAGACGCGTCATATAGAGGGCTACAAAATGTCCGCCATTAGTCGCTACAAGGGTTTTTGTAGCTCGGTCACATGGTACGGTTTACGCTAACGCTACTGTTCGTGTGACGTAGGGATGAAAACAAAGTCATTTATTTCATCTTTCGCTGCCAGTAGTCGCACATTGTGATTTTGAAATCATTGTTAATTCAGCGTTGAAGAACCCGAGGTGTCTAAGCAACAGGAACACATATAAAATGGCACTAGCGATAGTCACAGAATATCATAAGGGTTTCATAGAATACCTCTTGCGTTTGGGTGGTGTTGACAATTTCTCTACAGCTGCAGAATCACAGACCAACACGCAGTTTTAAAAGTGCAAAATTCCATCGCAGACTAACAGGCACACATGTACAGTGTCATTTCACATTCTGGAGGTTATCAGGTTGCTAGAGATGGATTGACCGTGATAATTTAAGGGTAGTGCCAGATCAGCTTGGCGCCTAATGGCGCCAACTTGATCTGGCACTACCCTCAAATTATCACAGTCGACCCAGCTCCTGCTGCATTGCGTCAGGGCTAAATGGGTTTAACTAGAAAAGCACCTCTCTGAGTCCAGGCTGTGGATGTGTGAAGCTCTTGTCTGTGGTCGATCTCCGCGTCCACCTGTGCGTGTTGGCTCGGGTCAAACCCCTTCTCCGAGTCCACCAGCAGCTGAAGGATGTCTGGGTAACTCTGTTCACGCACATACGCAAGCACGCGCACGCGCACACACACACACACACACACACACACACACACACACACACACACACACACACATGAGAACACTGAGTCTAGACTAGTGACTCTGTGCTACTTGGTCTCATGGAAACCGGACAGGAAATGCCGAAATAATGCATTTGGAACTGAATACATGGTCAGGTATTCTTACTAAGGCGGAAGATACACATTAGCTTTGATCTCTCTCTCTCTCTCTCTCTCTCTCTCTCTCTCTCTCTCTCTCTCTCTCTCTCTCTCTCTCTCTCTCTCTATCTCTCTCTCTCTCTCTCTGCATGCTATGTTTCTTTTCCTTTTATGTTCCGTTTTGTTTACAGGACAGCTTGTAAGACAGGCATTGAGTTGCCTAATTGCTTTATCCTGAATAAATAAAGATTCATCATCATCATCATCATCATCATCTCTCTCTCTCTCTCTCTCTCTCTCTCTCTCTCTCTCTCTCTCTCTCTCTCTCTCTCTCTCTCTCTCTCTCTCAGTCTCTCTCTCTCTCTCTGTGGAACCATAGCGCTCCAGAATATCTAACAGAGCTGTTTAACAAATCAGACTCCTGCTATGGGAATATGAGGGGTCTTTATATTGTTCCAAAACCCCGAATAGATATATTTAAATCTACTTTGTCATTTGCGGGTTCCACACTGTGGAACTCACTCCCACATCACGTTAAAGCCACTCCGACATTATCTCGTTTCAAGACAAGTCTTTATAGATACCTGACATCAATCAAATAACAATATCTAGTTATACACACACGAATGAATGTGTATATTCTAACAGTCATGTGTATGTGCGTGTGTGTGTGTGTGTGTGTGTGTGTGTGTACGTGCGTGGACGCGCGCGAGTGCGTTTGTGCGTGTTTGCGTGTGTTTGTGTTTAGTGGACTATAATTATATCTTGTATCACTGTGCTTTGATGTCCCTGTTTTATGTATATTTTGTACTGAGTTAGTCGTAGTTGTAGCAACGGCAGGTACGAAAAATGACATAGTCACTGACTGTGTTAATATCTTCACCGTTGTAAAATAAAGATTCATTGATTCATTGATTGATTCATTGATTCTCTCTCTCTCTCTCTCTCTCTCTCTCTCTCTCTCTCTCTCTCTCTCTCTCTCTCTCTCTCTCTCTCTCTCTCTCTCTCTCTCTCTCTCTCTCTCTCTCTCTCGCCTCAGCCTCACAAACCCTCTGAAGCCCAAGATGTCGCATCGAAGAGTGCTGTTCTCGCACAGGTGCATATAGAAAACAGGTTCTCTGTTTTATCTGACATAGATGAGAACACCCAAGGACCCAGCGCTGATAACGGTAACACCATCGACAAAACAAGTACTGGCAGCAGCAGTAGTAACGGCAGAGGTGATAGTGACAGCAATCACAGCCCCACACCCCTACACCAGCTCCAGTGTCTTCAGGTCCGACCAGACGTCAACACACTCCTCATCGGCGACTCCATCCTCAAGAACGTGGACGAGCGGAGGATGTCGGTCAATGGTGCCGTGGTCCAGAACCTGTCGGTTTCAGGACTGACAGTGAGTGACGTCGCTGAGTGGCTCAGGAGTCTACCGCTGTCGCCAAATATCCGCCGTGTGACCTTACACGCGGGTATAAACAGCTGTAAAGTGGGCGTGGTCAGAAAGCAGTCATGGGTGCAGCTTATCCGCTTACTCCGTGCAGCCTTTCCTAATGCCGCCCTGTTTACGTCCTCCATCATTCCTGGAGGGGCCCACCACTACCTGTCGAAGGCCGTGTTCCCCTCCAACGACAACTTGCGGGCAACGTGCGAGCAAGAGAAGGTCTTTTACATCGACCATATGCCGGCCTTCATTTGACTTACAATCTGGCACCGCGCAAGGCCTTGTTCCAGAAAGACCGGATCCACCTGACTCCTGCCGGTACCAGAACACTGGCACTCAACATCAGGTTTGCTGGAGTGCCGCGCCGTGCACCAGGTGACGGACCCATCGTAGATCGCCGCAACCAGCAGCATCAACAGCAGAATGACTGGTCTCATCAACACCATCACAACCAGTCGGACAGTGGCAGAGGGCCAAAGTTTACGCACGTCCCCTAGTTCCCAACCCAGCCTCTCCCAACATCACTCCCAGACAAATTGCCCCTCTACCAGCCACCCTCTATCCCCTAGTTCCCAGGCCAGCCACTTGCCTGCAAACTATGCCAGCCCCAGCCACTCCATGTCCAACCGTGTGCAACCTGGCCATCCCTCTGCGTACTGTCCTCAGCCAGGTCACGCCAAGCCATTTACAGTGACGGAGGAAGAGTTTCCCCGCATGCCGCCCCCGCCTCAGGACAACTCGAGAATCAACAGCGCTCTCCAGGCTCTGGCCGCTCCTAAAACCGCAAGTACCCCGGCCAGGGGGTGGGAGACCCCTGCAGCTATCCCCGGAGGCAACGACTCGCAGGTAATGCGCGTACTGGCGCAGCTGCTTCAGCCATTTATCCAAGGGTATATCAGTCAACAAACAGGTTTTTAGTTCATTGTTTAAAAAACAACATGTTTACAGCAACAACAAAACAAAAAACAACAACGATCGGTGGTGTTTCGTCGTTCCATTAATTCTAGCGATTGACATTTCATTTCTGATTCTATTCCTTGATAAACGTGTGTATTTGACACCGCTATTACTTTACTTGTAGGCATTCGTTCGGGACTGTGCCTGTGGACTTTTATTTTATGTATTTGTATTTCTGACTGTTCAAGAACTCCTGTTAGCTTGTGGACAGTGCGCAGTAAGCAAAACTTTTGGTGATCAATGTGCCACTGTAGTGTTATGTATTTTGCGATGACCAAGAACAGTTACGATCATCATTTTCTGTGTCGTTTGTTCGTTCGTCGTGGATAAAGTCTCTCCGAGACTAGAACTAGAATATCATTGATCCGTTAGTTTACTACTGTGTCGGAGTACTCTGTGTGTTTTATACGAGGTCAGTCAGTGCTTGTTCGAATACCAGCAGACTATCAGCGTGAAGGAAACTCGATTGAATCAAGACGATTCAATCAAGCTTCAATTTACCAGTGATAACTGTGTCTCCGCTTTACTTCGCTGAGGAGTATCGAGTTGAAAGCGGATTATCAAACCCCGGCCAGTATTATGCTCGTGTGCGGCTGATACGCCTAACTGAACTTGCTATCGGGACTTTGATGTTCAAGCAGTTGGATTATTTCCCTGCCGACGAATCTGCTAAATCATTTCATTGTGTCTTATCCATTTACCAGCTTTATATATACATAGGCATTTGTGCTGTTTCATTTAATAATCTCAACGTATACTTCCTTCTTTTGACATTTTATTTTGTTGTTGTTGTTGTTTGTTCTGTACAAATTTGCCTTACTCCGTAATAGACATAAATTTGAAAGTTATGCGAATAGGGCATCTCAATGTTTTTTATTTGTACAATAAACTAACCGATATATCTGTCTACATTAGCAATCCCACACCGTTTCATTTATTTGGGCTTAGTGAGACGCGCCTGAGCTCGTGTGTGAGCGATGAAGCCATTAGTATTCCTAATTTTTCCTTGACTAGGAGAGACCCCTCGTCCCCAGGTCAAACAGGCATCGCTGTCTACATTCACAACTCCATTCAGCATTTAGTCCATAGACGCTTGGACTTGGAAACAGCAGAGGTAGAGTGTTTGTGGTTGGAAGTGAAATGCCCTAAATCGACAACGCTACTAGTTGGATTCCTTTACAGAAACCCTGCCGCCACTTTTGAATGGTATGACCATTTTAGTCAGATCCTTGATAGAGCGTGCAAAAGAAAGGCTGACCTTCTTCTCATGGGAGATTTTAATATAGACTTCCTTAAGAATCACACTGCGTGGGATACAATATCTTTTCATTGTTTGGTCTAGTCCAGTTAGTAAAATCGCCCACCAGAATTACTCAGAATACGTCCTCACTTATAGACCACATATACACTAATAAACCCAAAGCCGTCTATAATGTTGAGGTTTCAAATCTAAGTGTTAGTGATCACTATCCAGTTGTTTGTTCATGGTCAAAAAAGATTCCGAAAGCAAAGAAGAACGGCCATACAACCATAACATATCGATCATTCAAGAACTTTAACCATAATGAATTCCTATTTGATTTAAATAATACTCCGTTCAACGATGTACTTCTCTCTAATGACCCGGACACTGCCCTTTCAATTTGGTACACTCTTTTTCTAACTGTATTAAACAAACACGCACCCCTTCGTGAGAGAAGGGTTAAATCAAACACTCTTCCTCCATGGTTAACCCCAGAAATAATGCAAGCGATGGCGCTCAGAGATGATCTGCGTAGTCGAAAACTATTTCCTGAATTTAAGCAACAACGTAACCGTGTTAAGTACATGATCAGAGAGGCAAGGGAAAAGTTAATCCGTGACACAGTGAAAGACAGTAAGGATACTTCCACTATCTGGCGCCTATTAAACACTCTAACTAAAGGCTCCCCTGGCACTTCAACAACCATTCCCAGCAGTCTTACTGCAGAAACTTTTAATAATCATTTTCTTTCAGTCGCTGAAACTCTAAATGCCTCAATTAACAGCAGTAAGTATGAATGTTCTAATTTGCTTTCTGAATTCTGTAAACACAGAACAGAGGACACAGACCCCTTCAGCATTCCCTTGCTATCAGTTCATGAGGTGGGTTTGCTCATTAGTAAACTACCAAATAAAAAGTCTTCGGGACCTGATGACATCAGCCCGCAAATACTTAAGTTATCCCTGCCGTACATAGTAGAGTCTATTACGTACATTTACAACCTTTGTATCAAGCAACATACTTTCCCTAACAAACTAAAATACGCTAAAGTCATTCCACTTCCAAAAACTAAAGATCGTTCTGACCCTAACAACTATCGACCGATTTCCTTATTATCAGTTCTATCAAAGCCGCTTGAAAGGCATGTCCACAAACACCTGCTTGCCTACTTAGAAAACCGCAAGCTCCTGCACCCCTTTCAATCCGGATTTCGCCCACAACACTCGTGCCACACTGCACTCACGCGCCTCGTTGACGCATAGCTCCACGGTATGAACAAATCCCAGATAACAGGTGTCGTTTACTTAGACTTTAAAAAGGCCTTTGACCTAATCGATCACACCACTCTAATGACAAAAATTCAGAAATACTTGAATAGTACAGAAGTAGTTGCATTTTTTAGATCATACCTAACTGATCGTAAACAAAAAGTTCTAGTGAATGGATCTTACTCTTCTCTAAAAGATAAAAAGTATGGAGTTCCCCAAGGATCCGTGCTTGGTCCCTTATTATTTTGTCTATTCATCAATGACCTGCCACTTCATATAACTTGCAAGAACGTACAATGTGATCCTTTTGCTGATGACACTTCCATTCATATGACTAACAAAGATATACAAGTAATTTCTTCCAACTTGCAGCATAGTCTTGATGAAGTGTCTGAATGGTGTCACAGGAATTCTATGATTGTTCATCCAGTTAAAACCAAATCTATGATAATCGCCACTCGTCAAAAACACCAGTTAGCACCCCTGTTACTTAACCTTTTATAAAAGGGCAGGCAAATAGAACACGTTACTGAACACCGCCTACTAGGGGTTACAATTGACAGTCAGCTTAAGTGGAAGGCTCATACGGACACTCTATGCAGAACGGTAGCCAAAAATCTTTTCATGTTGTCCAAACTGAAATATTACACCGACTCGGACACGCGCAAACTATTCTATAATGCTCACATACGTTCTCATATTGATTACGCGTCAACGGTGTGGGATGAATGCAGTGAAGTCCACTTGAAGAGACTCAACTCGTTACACAGAAGGGCAGCGAAGTTAATCCTTCCTGACCCACGACTCACAACAGAAGAAAAACTCGCCAAAATAGGATTTCTGCCGCTGCAAGACCATTTCAAATACAATAAGGCTATTTTTATGTTCAAAGTGTGGAAACAGAAAATACCAGAATATATCACAACTCTTTTCTCTAAGTCGGAATCTAGGCTTGGTAATATTAGGCAACTTTTCGTAGTCCCCAAAACAAGAATTGATATATACAAATCTAGTTTGTCATTCGCGGGAACGCAGACTTGGAACACGCTTCCTGATTATGTAAAATCCGCTTCCTCTCTAGCCCGTTTCAAAATCAGTCTCTTCAAGTACTTCTCGAAGCAGTCGTAATCATTACGTTGTGAAATATATACTGCCCTGTAACCCTGATTATGTATGCTCCCAATTACAAACTCTGTGTGTGCGTGTGTGATGGTGTGTGTGTGTGTGTGTGTGTGTGTGTGTGTGTGTGTGTGTGTGTGTGTGTGTGTGTGTGTGTGTGTGTGTGTGTGTGTGTGTGTGTGTGTGTCAGTTTAGGTGTGTGTGATTGTCATGGGACTTTCTTTCCCTAAACTAGCAATGTTTTTGTCACTTTCATTTACATTTCACTATATACTTAGTTTTTTTTTGTATTTTGTCTCGTAGTTTTGTAGCAACGGCAGGTTTGAAAAATGGCTATGTCTGTGACGATGTCAATGCCTCAACCGTTGATAAATAAAGCTTCATTGAATCATTGAATCATTGAATCATTGAATCTCTCTCTCTCTCTCTCTCTCTCTCTCTCTCTCTCTCTCTCTCTCTCTCTCTCTCTCTCTCTCTCTCTCTCTCTCTCTCTCTCTCTCTCTCTCATTTGTACACAGCTCCAACTTTGCTGCCTTTGAGCGGAAAAGCTGTATCACACGTGGATACAGCCCTGGTGCGTGAACGGACACGTGTGCACAATATTGTTATGTAAAAAATCTGGTCAACAAAAAGGTACGGGCACACACATTATTGAAACTTAACCTACTTTCAGCTCACGCGCAATGATGCCATTTCATAGTGACGACTGGCGTCATGTAGTTGCGCTATTACGTCATCACGTAGGAACATTTGTCTGACATCCAAAATATGCTCGTCACATTACAAAGTAAATGACGTCATGTTCACAATGGCGGCTGTACTGTGGTTAGACGTGTGCCGAAAACCAACTCATATCTGATTTATGCCAATAAAAAGGTGAGTAAGAAATATATTCTTACATCGGTGTTTAGGTGATACTGGGGATCTCAATCTCGTGGTCTTAAAACCGTATCCTACTCGCTCCCCCATTTCCCCCTTCAATTATTTTTTGTAGTTGTAGCTTTTGTTGCTTTCTTTTTTCTTTTCTTTTTTTCTTTTTTGTCTTGCCCGTGCGGAGGGCGGGAGGGCGGAGGGGGGGGGGAGAAGAGGGGTAGCGGGGGGAGGGGGGTGGGTTCGTGGAATCTGCCGAGGCCCCAAGGTACGCCGTGTCTATTGCCAACGAAGGACACGTCACCAAATATTAACCCTTTCCCTGCCAGTGGACGCACGCTGTGTTTCAGAAATCTTCGTTAACCCTTTTACCCCCAAGGTCCCATTTCTCAAATTTTGGAGGTGTTGCCTAACGACTATGTACCAGTTGCAGGAGATGGCTTGACCATGATAATTCAAGGGCAGTGCCAGATTAGCTTGGCGCCTGAAGGCGCCAAGCTAATCTGGAACTACCCTTGAACTATCATGATCAAGCCATCTCCTGTTGTTGGGATCCGGAGCAAAAAGGGTTAACTCGGAGTTCCCCCGCTACATTAAGGAACACGGATACCGAAGTGGTGTCAGTAAGAGACAAAGATCCTCATAAGCCCACCCCCCCCCCCCCACCCCCACCAACCCCGCAACTGAGGATATGAGGATATGTGTCTCTTGCAGCTGAATCGTGTTCACCTTTTCTCGGCACTGAAAGGGTTAAATTGACCACGTGCCCCTTATTTACCTTCGTCTCTTGCCTCCTCTCTTTGATGGCCCTGTTGATGACATTCATCACCCACTGCGTGTCCTGCTCCGGGGCCACGGCGATGCCGATCTTTCGCAGGTAATGAGCAAGAGACGGCAGCAGGACTGTCACAAGGAAATGCATGTGAGCCTCCGCATAAGGCGCAACAGACTAGTGAGGTCTCGTTTGAAGCGCGGGACGACTCGCAACAAGGAACGAGAGCGAATGCACGAGGGACAGACAACACTCCAAGCATCTCAGTGCTCATGGACAAAGCTGGTTATCAGACGTGATTCCGTTCCCGTTCGTTGTTAGTAGCGGTTCGTTGCAAACGAGACCTCGCTGTTATCATCGCGAGATGGAATATAACAATCATGGCTCCCCGTGCGTGCGCGTGTGTGTGTGTGTGTGTGTGTGTGTGTGTGTGTGTGTGTGTGTGTGTGTGTGTGTGTGTGTGTGTGTGTGTGTGTGTGTGTGTGTGTGTGTGTGTGTGTGTGTGTGCGCGCGCGCGGGCCAGATGAGGCTGGAGTCGGCTACAGGAGCTTTTGCAATCTGCTAGCTCTGCATTAAGTCACAATAACTAATAATGTTGCTTGTATCACTGCTGATGATTCAGTTGTTGTTTTTGTTGTTGTTGCTGCCGCTCCTCCTCCTCTTTGCTGTTGTTGTTGTTGTTGCTGCTGCTGTTGTTGATTACGATGATGATGTTGGTGCTGCCGATGATGTATTAATAATAATAATAATAATAATGTATATTTTTAAGACGCCTATACTTTCGATAGAAAAGCTCTAGGCGCCGTACAAATGACATACTAACATACATACACCTTGCTTCCTACAACACATATATATTCCCTAACATACACACTCACGCAACAAGATATACAACAACAACAAAAAAATAACAAAATGGACACACCAACAAGAAATGCTCACAAACAAAAAGATATACGTGTACCATAAAACTAATAACGGATACGCTAGGCAGCTCTCACTGACCAGGAAAAATTATAACGGTGAATGCACGTTTAACCCATTCTACCCCAGACACACCACAGCAAGATAAGGATCGACCATGACAGTTCAAGGGTGATGCCAGAATAGCTTGGCGCCTACGGGCTCCAAGCTATTCTGGCATCACCTTTGAACTATCATGGTCGATCTGTGTCCTGCACTGCAATGCAGTCTTTAGAGGACAACGGCAAAATTTGGGGATTTCGGTGTTGGGGTAGAATGAGTTGAAGAAATAAATGCGTCTTTAAAGACTGCCGGAAACTACTAGCTGATTCAACATATCTGAGGGACTATGGGAGTTTATTCCAAAGAAATGGTCCTTGGTATGAGAAAGACCTCTCGCCAAAAGACAGTTCTCAAAGTCGGAAAGCGTAATAATTTAATGTCTGCTGAGAAACGGAGCTGTCTTGAAGGTGTGTACAAACGAAGAAGCTCAGAAAGATATACAGGGCCAGTAGAAGGAGACAGACAGGTATGACAGATGGACAAAACTTTGTATTGTACTCTAGATGATATAGGCAACCAATGGAGTGAACGCAGGATGGGTGTGATGTGGTCTGACTTCTTTGCCTTGACAACACACCGTGCTGCTGAGTTCTGCAGCTCTGAGTTCTGTTGAGAAATAACCAGCAAAATAGACACGCGCTTTGGAAGGACTGTTACACTACTGACGCGTGCCTCCACATCCGGCATCCGGATGTAGTTTCCAGTCACGTACCATATGGTCAGCGTCTGTATGTAACTACCGGACACGCGGGCAGCCCTAATCAAGATAACGGGCCGGCCCTCCGGAACTGTTACTATATGGGAAATGGATGGCATCTAATTAACGGGACCGTCGGCACGCGGGGACGCCCTAATCACGTAACGGGACCGGCCCTAAACGAAGGGCTGGTCCTAAGTGGGAAGATGATTGATAAGGGCAAGGGTATATACATACTGGGGGACACAACGAGGGGGAACACACAACGAGAGACGGAAAGAGACACAACGAGAGAGGGACGGAGAGGGAACACAACGAGAGAAGAGTGAAGGAGAGTGAGAGAGATGGACGAAAGTAGAAGAGAGAGCGACTAGTGAGAGAACGACCGAATTGTAGTCTGTGGTTGGTCTTGCCCAACCCCAGACAATGCTCTTTAGATTGAAATAAACACGAGAGAAAACCATCACTGGACTTCAGTTGTTTTACGTGTCCATAGTGCAACACGTAACAACCAATTTTGGTGCCGAGTGATCAGGATGTCAGAACGGGTTTAGCAGAACCATCGCAGGATGTCAGAACGGGTTTAGCAGAACCATCGCAGGATGTCAGAACGGGTTTAGCAGAATCATCGCAGGATGTCAGAACGGGTTTAGCAGAACCATCGCAGGATGTCAGAACGGGTTTAGCAGAACCATCGCAGGATGTCAGAACGGGTTTAGCGGAACCATCGCAGGATGTCATAACGGGTTTAGCAGAACCATCGCAGGATGTCAGAACGGGTTTAGCGGAACCATCGCAGGATGTCAGAACGGGTTTAGCAGAACCATCGCAGGATGTCAGAACGGGTTTAGCAGAACTATCGCAGGATGTCAGAACGGGTTTAGCAGAACCATCACAGGATGTCAGAACGGGTTTAGCAGAACCATCGCAGTATGTCAGAACGAGATGAAAGACAGAACTATCGCAGATTCCAGAACGAGATGGAAGACAGAACTATCGCAGAGGATGGCAGAACGACGCTACGTCAAAAGAACGACGACGCCGAGAACTGAAGACGCAACGAGAGGCAGACAGAAGATCATGAAACGAGACTGAGAAGGAGCCGGCCGCAGACGAAAACGACCTCGGGCCACAACCACCGTCACCGACGCTGGACAAACAGGTGAGTGACCTTTTTGTGTCATCGCTACAGTTTTGAGTAAGGGCCAGCAATATTTTGTATTTGTAGTGACAATGGCAGAAGAATATGTAGGAAGACCACACCCACTTAACCCGGTGTTGGCCGCATTAGGTAGTCAGATGGAGAGGTTGTCATCCTTAGTTAATGTGCAACTCATTTCACAGCTGATCCCCACCTTCAATGGAGATCAGCAACAGTCTGCAAAAGAAGTGGATCACTCTAGAGATAGGGCGTGTTTTCGATGCGGTTCACCACGCCACAAGGCACGCGATTGCAAGGCTAGGCGGATCATCGCAGTCGGTCAGCAAAAGTCGTCTTTGTCACAGCAAAGGTATCATCAACACGCGCGGTTTTGGCGATGCGGGGCGGCCACCGACAAAGAGAATGTAGGGCTAGGATAGGACAGGAGCGACAGGAAAACTAGAACGTTCTGCACCACGAGAAGCCGGTGAGCAGAACGGGGGAAACAGTAGATCCTTTAGCATCAACTTAGCGGGGAGTCCAAAATGCATAGTCTTTAAGGTAGGAAGTCAAAAGTTTAGAAGTCTCATAGATACAGGGGCGGAAGTATCGTTGATTAGCAAGAAGTCGTATGAAAAATTGCAGAACAAGCCAAGGCTAGAGAAAAGAAGTGTATCGCTACAGTCAGTCAGTGGAGAAGCGCTAGAAGTTGTGGGCAGTATAGAACTGGACTTCAAAATTGAAAAGCAGTCGTTCAAACATCGTTTTTATGTAGTGAAAGAAATGAATAGAAATTTCGTTTTGGGAAACGATTGGCTCGATAAGAACGGAGCACGCATTTATTTTGATTTGAGAAAGGTTAGGGTCGGGAATGCGTATGTACCTTACGAACAAGACATGCACATATCTTCGTTAGTCAGAGTACACAAGACAAAAGTATTGAAACCACATACAGCGGAGATTTGTCAGATTAGAATAAAGAGTACACAGTACTTCAGTAAAGAAGAGTGTTTAGAAGTCTCAGCGATAGGGGGTTTGTTGCAGAAGAGCCAGGACTATCTGTGATGGGTGGGGTAGTGAGAAACAAAGCTAGGACATTTCCTTTGTTAGTTGTGAATCACACCAACAAAACTTTCAGGCTAAAAAGGGGATGTGTGGTAGGCAGGGCAAACAGCGTAAGTCAGGTAGAGTCAGTGTCTAACAGAATGGAAGAACAAGAAGTCGCTTCCATTGATCTGACAGAAATCGATGCGCCTGACGCAATCAGGTCCACAGTCATTAAACTGGTATCGGAGCATTCCGATTTGTTCGCGAGTAGCGATCTGGACTTAGGGCGCACCAACACTGTCAAAATGAGCATAGACACTGGGGAGCACGCTCCAATAAGGGTGAAACCTTACCGCGTTCCTTTGCAGGATAGCGAGATAGTAGACAAAGCAGTAGATGAGATGTTAGAGGCAGGGATCATCAGGAGATCAATGTCGCCATGGTCTTTCAGCTTAGTAGTAGTGACAAAAAAAAAAAGATGGTTCCAAAAGGTTGTGCGTTGACTTCCGAAAACTAAACGAGATTACCAAGAAGTCGTCGTATCCACTACCGCTCATAGACGATATTTTGTCCTTGCTGGGGAAGGCAAAATATTTCACGAGGTTAGATATGAAATCGGGATACTGGCAGGTAGAGATGGCGGATCAAGAGAGTAGTGAGAAAACGGCTTTCGCTTGTCACAAGGGACTTTTTGAGTTCGCAGTCATGCCGTTTGGACTTTGCCAGGGACCTAGTGTGTTCACGCTGTTGATGAACACCGTGTTGAGGGGGTTAGAGACATTTTGTTCGGCATATAGGGATGATATTCTCATCTTTTCCGAAACAAAGGAACAGCACTATCAGCACATCCGGATGTGTTCGGTAGGCTCAGACAACATAAGTCCAAGTTGAAACTGAAGAAATGTCAGTTCTTCGCCGAGGAAACACAGTACTTAGGGTTTGTGATAGGGAAGGAAGGAATGAAACCAGACCCAGAAAAGGTATCAGCAATTCGGACATTGCCGAATCCAACATGTATAAGGGAGTGTCGCAGTGTCATTGGAATGATGTCATACTATCGCAGGTTCATACCCAACTTTTCTGAGATAGCCGAACCCATCATCAACTTGACAAGGAAATTTGCCAGATTCAAATGGTCTGATCAGTGTCAACAGGCGTTTGATTTTCTCAAACAAAGTTTGTCAGTAGTTCCTTTGTTGGTATATCCGGACACGAGACGTCCATATGTATTGTACACGGATGCTAGTGACGCATACTCACAAACCAGATAGGTGAGGCTAGCGCTGGCAGAATTGTATAACAAACCAAGGGGTGACGCATGTATCGGGGCTCACAAACCAGATAGGTGAGGCTAGCGCTGGCAGAATTGTATAACAAACCAAGGGGTGACGCATGTATCGGGGCGTGTCTGACGCAAGAAAGTGAGGACAGCACAGGACTCAAGACAGAAAAACCTATTTACTTTCTGTCCCATAGGTTGAGCCAGAGCCAGAAGAAGTGGTCTACCATAGAAAAGGAAGCATTTGCAATCCATTATGCATTACAGAAGTTAGATCACTATTTGCACAATGCGCAATTCGTTGTTCGCACAGATCACAAACCGTTGAAGTATCTCTTAGAGTCACCCATGCAGAATAAGAAGATTCAGATGTGGGCGCTAGGGATCGCAGGGTACAACTGCACTATAGAGTACATTCCAGGGCCACAGAGTGTGTTAGCTGATTTGTTGTCTAGAGTGCCGCAAACAGACGGAAAGGAGTTAGTATCAGAAGTGACGGAAGAAATAGTTACAGAAGTGAGCGACAATGCGTTCCAGATAGGGGTGATTAATTCTAGTCAGTTTAAACCAAAGCAGTTTGCAAGTTGTCAGACCAATGATCCGAGAGAAACTTTAGAAAAGGTAGAGGTGACAGGGTTCGATATGATCACGGAGCAAGACAAGGATCCAGACATCGTTAAGTTGAAAGATCAGCTACTGAACGAGGAATCACCGGCCAGTGTAAAAAGGAGGTATTTGTTCATAGAAGATGTCTTGTATTTCTTGTCGAATATTGATGACGATCCAGTAGCCAGATTAGTGGTGCCATCCCATTTGGCGGAGCATGTCGTAAACCAGTATCATGACGGAAATGGGCACATGGGCCTTGATAAGCCTTACGACACAATCAAACAGAAGTATTTTTGGCCAAACATGTACAGGGGGTTGAACGAGTACATAGGCGGTTGAATTACCTGTCAGCAAAGGGTTTTGCAGAAACAGAAAGCCCCAGTGCAGGAAATGGACGTTCCTCCATATCCGTTTGCAAAGGTTAGTGTAGACATACAGGGTCCATTCCCTACTAGTCTGTCCGGGAACAAGTACATTTTAGGGTTTGTTTGCTATTACAGTGGATATCCAGAGTGCTTTCCAGTACCAGATAAGTCGGCAGAAACTGTTGCTCAAATCTTGATGGATGAGATAATTCCTCGACACGGCTGTCCTTTGCAGGTGGTTACCGATAATGGCACAGAAAATGTCAATCGGATCATGAGGGAGGTTCTCAGTGAACTAAACATAGATCATGTCTTGTGACGAGCTATTATCATCCACAGTCTAACGCTAAGGTAGAAAGATTTCATCGTACCATGAATGATATCATGTCGAAGAAAATACAGGAAGATATCCAAACGTGGGATTTGCACAATCAATCATGCGTTGTCGGCATACAGGGTTAGCGTTTCAGAAACGACTCAGTGCTCTCCATTCTTTCTACTGTATAACAGAGATCCAGTGTTACCATTAGATAACATACTGAGGCCTAGACGGAAATATGTCGGAGAGGACCTTCATAAGGTAGCCTTAGAACAACAGCACAAATTGTTCACCCAGGTGCACCAACGGATAAAGAAATCACAGAAGAGGGGTGCAAAATATGCAAACCGACAGGTCAAAAGTGACGAAATTAAAGTCGGGGATCCAGTGTACTATAAAAATAATCAAAGGAAAAACAAGCTAGACAGCAAATGGAAACCTTACTACAGAGTGGTCGAGCAAACAACCCCAGTAACGTACAGGATCAGGAACCAATTGACTGGTGAAGTAGTAAAAGTGCATGCAGAGCACATAAGACTCGCTAAATTAGATGAGTGGCCTAAACCCTCAGCGGAAACAATTAGGCCCCTCAGAAAGACTAATTATGCGATCGCACCGGAAGACAGCTCTTCCAGTGACAGCGAAGATATAATAAGATGTAGGCGACTTACCTTCAAGAGAAAGTTGGATCAAAAGACAGCGTAGGGAACAGGAGAACTCGTCTTCAGAAGACGACATACCTCTCATGGAGTTAGCAAAAAGGGTTAGACGCCAGAAGAGGAGACAAACAGTCGAAGCAGAATCGGCTGGTGTTAGCTCGGGCGAAGGCACATCAGATAACTCTGATGATGATAGGATAAAGCATGTGGACGCAATCCTGCCTAAGAATAAGAGTAAAGGGTTGAGGCGGTTATTAAAAGCTATAGGAGATCTACTTTAGACTTCATTTAAAATGCAACTCTCAAGTGGTATTGAGAGAGGATCAATCAGGAAATCGTGCAGATAATGCAGTTTTGGGAGTATGAATATACGACTACGGGTGTAAATTACATTTTGCAGACATGCAAGATGAGGTTCGTTCTCTGTCTCATGATTTTGGGTTTAGCAGATAGCGTTTATAATTTATTAGTAATGGCAGTAATCATGTCAATTGTAGGCGAAATAGTGGGAGTAGCCCGATATTTTGAGTGTTAAAAGCTGGCCCTTTATCGAGACTTAGGCGAGGACATAGTGAGGTCACTCGACCTACACTGGACACGGGATCGGTGGCTACAACTGTGGCGGATGACAATGACGTCTACGGAGCAAGTGCCTCCGCACTGATGATGGAAGACAGGGTGGAACTGAAGACGACATCGCCAGTCGTGAAATTCTACCCGGCCTTGAAATGAGGCGACCTATGAGGTGGATGAATTATGTTGGGACTGTGAGCGCAACGGTGCCCATGAGAGACGAACAATTTCAGTGTTGACAATGAACTTTTTCTCTTTTATCTTATGTTATATGTATTTGGATGGAATAGTTGTTGTTATAATTGGATAAGATATCAAGCACCGATTTGAAATGTATTTTGATTGTGTAATGATGTGTAATTATATTGTTATTATGTCCCGAAGTGTAAACCCTCCTGAGCAAGAAAGAAAAATAATCCTGAATGGGATGTATTTTTCTCGGGTTAGGGAGGATTGTTACACTACTGACGCGTGCCTCCACATCCGGCATCCGGATGTAGTTTCCGGTCACGTACCATATGGTCAGCGTCTGTATGTAACTACGGGACACGCGGGCAGCCCTAATCAAGATAACGGGCCGGCCCTCCGGAACTGTTACTATATGGGAAATGGATGGCATCTAATTAACGGGACCGTCGGCACGCGGGGACGCCCTAATCACGTAACGGGACCGGCCCTAAACGAGGAGCTGGTCCTAAGTGGGAAGATGATTGATAAGGGCAAGGGTATATACATACTGGGGGGACACAACGAGGGGGAACACACAACGAGAGACGGAAAGAGACACAACGAGAGAGGGACGGAGAGGGAACACAACGAGAGAAGAGTGAAGGAGAGTGAGAGAGATGGACGAAAGTAGAAGAGAGAGCGACTAGTGAGAGAACCCGGCGACCGAATTGTAGTCTGTGGTTGGTCTTGCCCAACCCCAGACAATGCTCTTTAGATTGAAATAAACACGAGAGAAAACCATCACTGGACTTCAGTTGTTTTACGTGTCCATAGTGCAACAGGACATTCCAGAACAGTAAACTGCTTTCTTCTCGTCTTCTCAAAGCGTGTCTCTTTCTTTTTACTTGTTGCTTATTTCTGTGCATGTTACACTCTCAGCATTTAGCTTTCTTCAGTGTCTGGATTCTCATGACGATGTTGCTCAGTGTCAATGCAATACTCACACAAAACAGAAAGCATCCATTTAGGTGGGTAGAGGATGCGGTTGGTGACCTTGACAAACGGCTCATCCGGGTTACTGAGGGAGTCGACCTCAATGCCAAACCCCGTGCCAGCAATCACATCCATGGTGAATGCACTGCTCAGACTGCAACACAGGAGTGGGGAATTGCCAGCCATCTTCCAGAAATCAGAAGTGAGTAAGAAAGTTGCGTCTTTTGACGCAAACTGGATTTACCCATTACATCCCGATGATTTACCCATTACATCCCGATGATTTACCCATTACATCCCGATGATTTACCCATTACATCCCGATGATTTACCCATTACATCCCGATGATTTACCCATTACATCCCGATGATTTACCCATTACATCCCGATGATTTACCCATTACATCCCGATGATTTACCCATTACATCCCGATGATTTACCCATTACATCCCGATGTCGATGGCTTTTTTTCAGATTAGTGAGTTGTCCTATAAAAGTTATAGCATAGTCCACGTTATAGACTGACCACCGATAGGTCAAGGGTAGGCGTCAAGCTGTTCTGGCACCATCCTTGAACTATCGTCATGGCCAAATTTATCTCATGTTAGAGTTATCAGGACTTAAAGGGGTAAGAGCACGGACAAAGTGTTTCACGGTAACAGCAATCCGCAAGGCATACGTTTTGGCGTCCACCTCCTCGCCAGTCTCCGCTTTCTGAGTCACGTGAGTGACGAGATTTCGGCAGCAGCGCTGGAGCACCGGCAGCATCTGACGGACACAAGATAGTGTCTGCTGGTAGTCAAGTTTCCTCCTATGCAATTTCCAGTGACAAGAGGCGTAGATTCATATGAGCCCCTGCAGTAGCAGGGGCTCATGAGATTCTGTGCCTCTTGTTCCTCGTCTATGCTCTCTTCGTCACGTTAAAAAACCAGATTTCGTCAACATTGCGAGAACACCAGTTACATCTTGAAACACGGTAAGTATGCTAAACAGTTGTTGTTTTTTTAATCCGATCGTAAATCTATCTATTTATGTATGAAAATCAGAAGCTAGACGTATTATATGATCTGATGGAAACACAACAAATTTCACCCCAAAAAAACACCATAATACATAAAATCTAAGAGAAATGCAAGGCGGGATTTGTTTGGGGCGGGGGTGGGGGGGGGGGTGGGGGGGGGGGACGATAAACCTTAGAAAATTATAATTATCTGATAGAAACACATAAATCTGAACACAATGAAAATAATCAAAACACAGAAGGCCTAAACTAAACACAGTGAGTCTGACAGAAACACAGTTAAATACAATAACTCAACATTCACGCGACACTATACCCCTGCTAGATCACAGCCAGCTCATTGCAAATTCCAGTTCTATCTAACGATTTTCGTTATCTCTCCTCCGCAATCTAATCGGTATCGTCTGCCGGCTATTCTGCTCATTTTCCGGTACATCTGCCTCCAACCCGATTACGGTTACCTCATTCTGTTCGCGACACACACCACAGCAAGATATGGCTCGACCATGATAGTTCAAGGCTGGTGGCAGAATAGCTTGGCGCCTACAGGCGCCAAGCTATTCTGCCACCACCCTTGAACTATTATGGTTGATCTGTCTCCTGAATTGCCAATGCAGTCCTCAGAGGATAACTCCGAAACAATGTGGGTATTTCGTACCTCGCGTACAAAACACAACAGGCCCGGCCTACACACCTTGTCGAAACGTTATAAATCTGGCCCATTATAAAAATGCGGATCTGTACCTCAGTTTTGCTGCTTGAGTTTTTCTTGGCAGTGAATGTGTTAAAGCGTACCTTTTTCAGTTTTCCAGAGCTGAAGGACGGAGACAGCTGAGCGCGCACGTGTTTCCAGTGATCGTCTCTCAGAAACAGCAGCATCTCGCTCCACGGCTGGTAGTTTCCGATTCTGTTCACCTGAAAAAGGACAGCTGCGTTTGCAGTATTTCCCGGCCTCGGCCACCTCAAACCCACTATGCAACGAGCTCAACTTCTCCATATTATGGAGTTGTCCTGCGAAGACTGAATTACAATCCAGGCGACAGATCGGCCATGATAGTTCAAAGGGTGGTGCCAGAATAGCTTGGCGCCCTCAGGCGCCAAGCTATTCTGGCACCACCCTTTGAATTATCAGTCATGGTCAATCAATTATCTTGCAACGGTGTGCTGGGGCTGACTGAATTAGTTGAATCTCCAGAAAACCCAGATTCTCGTGGCCATGATAGTTCAAGGGTGGTGCCAGAATAACCTTGCACCACCCTTAAACTATAATGGTCATCAGTTATCTTGCGATGCTGTGTTGGGGCGGAATACATGTATTAAATCTGCAAAATGCACACATCTCCACGAACCACCAGAGCCGCGTTGACTCATTAGAATGTATGCTTCTCTGGAACTCACACAGGCCCTTCAGTCCGTCCGTTGATATCTCAGACTACTCAGTGATACCCCGTCTGCCTAACATCTACGTTCTCTCAGTACCTTCCGAAGCGAGACCAGGAAAAGCAGGTTGGTCCCGGCTCAGCCACAGGCATAGTATGATCATTATCGAACATAGTAGCAAGCAGCACCATGGTGCTTGGTGACGAACGCCAAGTTAACAGTCTCTTAAAAAACATTCCCAAAAATTTAAAAAAAAAAGCAGGAGGAAACAGCACCATAGTGCTATTTCCTACTATATGTTAACCCTTTGCGTGTCGGTAACGGCTTTAGTCGCAATGATTCCTGTCGGGAATCATCACAACTAAAACCGCTACCGAAAACGCAAAGGGTTAACATGTTGTACATGTGATAGATTTCTCAACGATCATCAAATGCCTGTGGTCTAATCCACGGCGTAGGAGCAATTTTGCCATATATGTAGGTCCTAGCGACAGGGCAAAAGTACCTGTCTGTTAGGGAAGCTTTGGAAGTTCTTCACCATGAGTTCCCTGATGAGGTCCGGGTCAGACACCACAAGAGATGGCGTCGTAGCGCGGTAAATTCTGTAAACAACAGTTAGAATTAGTATGACCCCTACTCTATAATATTACTGCATTTTATAGTTCAATCTTTTCATAATTTTTTATTATTATTATTATTATTTATTTTTGCTGTTGTTGTATTTGTCGTTATTTGTATTTTGTTCTTGTTGTTGTTGTTGTTGTTTTTTTAATTTTATTTTTCATTTCGTTTGTTTGTTTTTGTTTAGCGAATTGTTGACTGATTTGTCTGTCAGTTTCTTTCATCCATTCATTCCTATTAGCTAACCCATATAACCCCACAGCAGCATTTCCCAAATTTTAAGGGTGTCACGTAACGACTATATACCAGTCGCAGAAAATGGTTCGAACGTAATAACTATTCAAGGATAGAGCCAGATTAGCTTGGCGCCATTAGGCGCCAAGCTAATCTGGCACTATCCTTGAATTATCATAGTCGATCCATCTCCAACAGTAGTGCAGTGGGACTAAATGGGTTAAATACTTGTTCAGTCATATTCAGGACATTACTGTCCTGCGTTCTGGTCAGTGACTAGTCACAGACGAACCATCGAATCAGCAGCGGAGAAGGGCAGGAATATGTGATATGACGGCGTAAACATTACCCCGTCACTCTATTACCTCCCTTCAGTACAGGAAACAGTGTGACCCGCGGATCTGTCACCGCGACACTCTGACGTGTGATGGATCTGTCACCGCGACACTCTGACGTGTGATATGTACGCCGCACTATCGATTCTCTTCCCGTTTCGTCAGTCAGTCGATCCGACAGTCAGTCTGTCTGTACATCCGTCCGTCCGTCTATCCGCCAGTCCGACCCTGTTCCAATAAAAGGACCTTCATATTTCAATCTGTCTGTGGTTTCTGCTATGTTCCCACTCGGAAAAGCCGAGTAGACCTGTCGTTTGACACCCGAGCACACAACGTTTTTTCGCAAATATATTCGCATAACCACTCTCCTATACCACTCTTGTAACAAATTAATATCATTCAGTGCCAGTTGCCCTGATACACTGAATTTCCTTTCAAGAAACTCGTAGAACAATGTGTCCGTTTTGCTGTATATAGTAGTAAAAATTCGGAAAATGTTCATGAAATGACAGATTTTGCATCCCTAAATGTGCCTCAGATATAGTCAAACCAGTATAACAAAGATCCATTTTCACGTGAATGAGCAAACCTGACTCAAAACAGCGCAGCTATTTTTTATTTTAAATTATTATTATTATTATTATTTTATTTTTACTGATATCGACGTGTTTGACCTTGATATTGAAATCTGGCTCTTTCCCGCTGGGGCTCTATTAGGGTAGTCAAAATAACTCAGCGTTACTGTCTTTCGACCAAATATTTACAACTGAACCGCAAAATCAGCAGATCATGGGAGTTAAATTAAAATAGCCCAAATTAGGTCAATTGGCACTAAATCAATTTTGCTCTGAAATTGGTACAGAAAGGTGTTTCAGTGCGGAGATATTTGGGAAAACAAGAAAATAACAAAACAAAACAAACAAAATTGCGTGATCCGATGTCAAATTTCCTGTCAAACGCTTTCTTTTCTTATCTGAGATCATAGGAAAAAATATTTGGCATCAGTGCTGGTCTGTGAGTTTGGATCTTACGGCCGTTATGCCGTAAGGTCAAAAATCACAGACCAGAACACTTTTTACAAGTTCATAATAACAAAGCAGCATGCATTCAGGTCCTAACACAAATAATAATAATGAGACAAAAACCAAGATGAATTAATACTCACCCATAAACCTTTCCGTATTCTTTTTCCCACTCTACGAAGCTAGTTGTGAAGCCCTGCAAACAGAAGAAATGGAGTCTTTAATTTTTCTTAAAGTACCATTACGGCCCATAAATCTGCAGACACATTTCAGTACCACTTGTGTTTGTTATGCCTTGTCGACACAACTAATAAACTTCAACAGCAGTTTGGACACGCAGCAAAAGCACACGCGTAATCGCACTTATTAATGTTGCTCAAGCGTTAGCTTGCCAGTCTATTTTTAGCTGTTTCTCACACTGAAAGCGTTGTATTTCTAGAACGGAATGGAGTCATTGTCAGGTTACTTGATATAAAGACGACGTGTGCTAAACTGGATTGTCCTCTGTCTAAATGAACCATAGCTAGACCTGTGTGTTGCGTTTCGTAACCATCTGTAACACAAGTGTATCTTTGAACAGTTACGGCGGTCGGTGGGCCTTTAACTCATTCAGTGCCAGCTGACACCGACGGCGTTCCTGTAGTCTTCGTTAATTCGAGACCAAGGATCCTCAGCCGTCCAACTAAATTAGATGCAAAATGGTTTCAACAAGAGGCATATATAATAATAATAATAATAATAATTACGGTATTTATAATGCGCTTATCTTATAATAATTATAACTCTAAGCGCGCACTCACAACTCGCGCACACATGCGCACGCTTTAGACAATGACTTGCGTACCACAAACAGTGGAATACATTACGACGGTCAGCTTGGGGTGGAGAGTGTGGTGATATAGTGCTAAAACTGTTGAAAGAGGTGAGTTTTGAGGGCGGACTGGAAGGAGGAGAGAGAGTGTTTCTGACGGAGAGAGAGTGGGAGAGTGTTCCAGGTGGATGGACCGTAGACGGAGAAGGAGCGGGGGCCGAAAGTGTTAAGTTTGGTGCGAGGGATGTGGAGGCGGAGAGGGTCAGAGGCAGAGCGGAGGGAGCGGGAAGGTGTGTAGGGGTGAAGTAAGTTGGAGAGATAGGCAGATATATATATATATATATATATATATATATATATATATATATATATATATATATATATATATATATATATATATATATATATATATATATATATATATATATATATATATATATATATATATATATATCCTCATGAGCCCCCGCAACTGCCGGCGGGTGCTCACTTAGGATTTATGTCTCTTGCAGTTGGGTGGCAGTGTTGAAGACTGATTTTCTTGCTTGCATGCATCCATCGGTACTGTTAACATTTAACTCTTAACTCTAGGCGCCAAGCTATTCTGGCACCACCCTTGAACTGGCATGGTCAATCTGGTGTCTTCTGAGTTGTAATGCAGTCTTCAGAGCCGGACAACTCCAAAATGTGAGTGAAAAGTGTTTCGTACGTGGGACACAATGGGTTAAAGTTCCAAGGCGGGCTAACATCGCTAAATTTTGCGATACAGTGTTGTCTTGAATCAATGAATCAATGCACCTTTATTTTACAACAGTGAAGATATTAACACAGTCAGTGACTATGTCATTTTTCGTACCTGCCGTTGCTACAACTACGACTAGCTAAGTACAAAATATACATAAAACAGGGACATCAAAGCACAGTGATAAAAAAATATATATATAGTCGACTAGTGCATCAGCTTGCCTCAGCTAGGGACTTTTCTACCCTTCCGTTTTCACAATACATTTGAGTAGGCACACACGTCGTACCAGTGGTTTTCCGCTGCCATTTTGAGCATAATGGAAAACCTCTTCTTTGCACAACTTGACGAAGAGAAGAACGTTAGAGTCCGGTAAGCGTCGAAGCAGAAGAGCGAAGGGAATCGCCGGCGGGTCGTGGGTTCGAATCCCCGTCCCGGCCCCGGTAGCTGGACTCGCAATCCTGGGGGAAATGACTGGCTTGTTCGATAGCATGTCCGTTGAAAGGTCCTGGTCAAAAGTGGCACAGTTGCAGTGCGCCTCAATTGATCAGTGTTCAGGTCGTACTCCATAGGCAACAGATTTCCCTGTCCCCCATAACCCGCCCGTCAGGGCCGTCCATTATCACTTCGGTGCCGTGGACGTTAAATCCCGAACTAACCGAACCGAGAAGAACGGCAGAAACGTCGTTCATTTAACTACATTCAAACTTGATAATTTACGTCATCCCTTTTGCTCAGCATTTGTAAGATGTACTTTGAACATTCATAAAGAAGACATTGCGAACTGTTAGCTATTTTGTTTGTTGTTGCCTAGAGCAGGCCCCTTTAAACTGTTACTGTTAGAAAAAAAAACTTAGGATTCTTTGAAAGAAATTGAATGATTGCTTGATTGCGTCATTAATTAATTGCTATTTCGCAAAGGTGGAGAGGAGGAGGAAACGTCTTCCATTTTACGGCATTCAACCTTCACAGTTTAAGGCGACTACTCCGCAGACAGTAGAGGGTTAAACTCATTCAGCCCAAAACACCACAGCAAGACATGGATCGAGCATGATCGTTCAAGGGTGGTGCCAAAATAGCTTGGCGCCCATAGGCGCCAAGCTATTCTGGCACCACCCTTGAACGATCATGCTCGATCTGTCTCTAGATTTGTAATACAACCCTTCAGACGGCAATTTCAAAATTTGGGGATTTCACGGTCCTGGGGTAGAAGGTGTTAACAGAGCGCAATATCTCCGTCATAAATGTGTACAAATTACAGCGGGATGTCTTACAACGATGGGCTACTTAAATTTTGAAAGTTTGAATGCAGTAAAATAGCAGATGTTTCGGTTCTTCTTCTCCTTTAAACGCACAGTTCATTCCGTAACCCGGCTCAAAAGGCAGTTGAAAACCTCTGAAAAGTGTGTCTGCTCACTTGGATTGTGAAAAGATGGGCAAAAAAGTCATAGTTGAGGCAAGACAATATTGGTAGCCCGCCATCGAGCAGATTGCTTTACGTTAGCCATTGTTTGTCCAGCATTATTGTAAGACACTCTTAAAACTTTTTTTTCAAAAATATATTGTGAACTATTAACACTGTATTGCTTGGAACAGGTCCCTTTCAATGTTACTCTTTGAAGATTTAGGATTTGTTGAAAGAGACTGGATGACCGACTGACCGACTGACCGACCGACCGACCGCTTGCTTGCTTGATTGATTGATTGATTGATTGATTGATTGATTGATTGATTGATTGATTGATTGATTGATTGATTAGTAAAACCAACCTTCTTAATCATGACGTCCATGTTTCCAACAAACAGTTTAGGTTTGGGTCCCTTGATTCCTAATTTGTCCAGAGTTGTGTACACGCGGCTCACCCTCCTGTAAACACCAGGAACATGGATACAAAGTGGCGTCAGCAAGAGGCATTGATCCGCATGAGCCCCCGCGACTGCGCGGGCTCATGAGGATCTACGTCTCTTGCAGTTGGATCGACGGCGCTCATGAGCAGGTAATTTACTAATATTATGTAAATTTAAGCACAAGATTTGAATGATGATGTAAACTTTGATTATAACAAGGTCTGACGAAATTATGATACAATAACATTGTTTCCAGAGGTCTCGATCAGTACATTTTTTCTTAGTTACTGATGTAAACTACTTCATTTATCGTACACTTCGTACATATATTTAACAAGGTGACGACCCAATGCGCAAAAGGCCATCGGGCCGACGTCGGCCGCCTTTGACCCGCGCACGGCCGCCGTGCGCGGGTCAAAGGCGGCCGACCGTCGGCCCGATGTCCTTTTGCGCCTTGGCCGGGAGAAAGGCGTTGGTCGAGTCAGACCCAAGGCGATTGGTTACACTCCAAAGTTTACTGCACACAACGACACTGACCATAAATACACCAGCAGCAGCGCCAACACCACCAGCAGCAGCACCACGGCGACTGATACGCCGCAGATCTCCATGGCAACCAGAGAGGTGTCCCCGTTGGCTCAGCTGGTCCGAATTCTGCTCTCGCCAACAGTCGCGGCTGTGCGGACAGTGTGAAGAAAGAAAGAGTCAGTTCAAGTTCGGACAGATATAGAAGCACACTGGATGTCACCCTTGAGTCGTTGCGTTGATACGAGAGCAGCGAATCACGGCAGACAGCCAGTGTGATTTAGAATGTAAATACAGTGCTGCGACACAATCTCTTCACAACTTGAGACACGTAGTCAAGCGGCATGTAGTTGTCAATGTGGGTCACATTATAATATACATGACCTGACTGTGGTGTGTATGAATGCCGCGGCCGAACGGCTTGGCAGTGTTTTCAAGTTTGCGGCTCAGTAATGATGATGTCACGACAGGACATAACATTAAAAAGCAGACGCCGGGTAAAACCGAAGAGATGTGACTTGACTGACTTGATATCACAGTCTGACCAGACGTAACGCCGATACAAGTCAGTTCAACAAAACACACTCACGCACACACAAAAGTTGAAGAAAAGACTCTCTCTCTCTCTCTCTCTCTCTCTCTCTCTCTCTCTCTCTCTCTCTCTCTCTCTCTCTCTCTCAAATTGCAGGCTTGACTGAACAGACTCAGTTAATCCCTTCGGACTGCAAGTGGACACAAATCGTGTTTCTGAACTTTCAACGCCGCCAAGAAGCCTCAGCCTGCCGTCTAGCGATCATAGAGACACAATGGTGTCAGCAAGAAGCATAGATCCTCATGAGCCCGGGCCAGCGATCTACTCTATGACTCACTCACACTTGCATTTGGATTGCGTTCAGTCAGTGTCTCGGCATCGAAGAGTTAACCGCCCATTTAGCCGGCCCAAGGCACTGCAGCAAGAAATGGATCAACGGCCATGATAATTCACTAGTTCATGGGTAGTGCCAGATTAGCTTGCCTAACGGCGCCAAGCGAATCTGTCACTACCCTTGAATCCATCATGGCTGATCCATTTCCTGCACTTTGGTGCCTAGCCGTTAGGTGACACCTCCAAAACGTGGGAATGCGGTCTTGGGGTTCAAGGGTTAATTTAAGTTGACATCAGCACAGTCAAACAAAGTGTTCGCATAACTTAATGTATCTGCTCGGTTAATCCCTTTATTGCCGGTGGACGCTGTGTTTTGTGAAATTATTGTAGAATTTAACCCTTATCATTCGGAATACACCAGTATGTGAAATAAATTTGACTAAAATAGTTCAAGGGTAGTGCCAGAATAGCTTGGCGCTCTAGGCGCCAAGATATTCTGGCACCACCCTTGAACTAAATCCATTGGTCTGTATCCTTATCTGTAAGTACTATAACGTAGCTTGCGTATGGCTGTGTCAGTACAAATTTGAAGCTTTTAGATCAGTATGATATGGGATAACGTCAAAGCCGAACATGGATATAACAGTGGTTTCAGTAAGAGGCACTGACTGAGATGAATCCAATGACTGACTAAAGTTCTCGCACGCGCTGGGGTCTTGAGGGCCGCTATCTGTATCTCTTGCAGTTTGCTGGTGTTCAACTGGATTTTTCTCAGCCGAGTGGACTACGGGTTAAACTGAGAAAAAAAAAATACCGCGTCAAGTGATGGGCGCTATGTGCAGTCACTGAACATGTACAGCCTGGGCCGCATGGCTAGAACCCGGCAGGCCAGAGAAGACAATACGACGGGTCGACCGTGGCTGAATATTCTGGACTGACTGACGTCCGGCCCAGTCACTAGCGAGTCAGTGTGTGCGTGAACTTGACGGGGAGACAAACTTTTGTCTCCCCGTCAACTTCACGCACACACTTGACACGGCCGCGTGTCAAAATGACACAGTTGACTGACCACCATAACGCTGTAGCCCGTCCACTAAATAACATGTTTACGCGGCCGCTTGCGGCGCCGACGGTATATGTGTCAGTGTGTTGGCCTGTCCCCGGCAATGCGCTGAAAGGCCATCGGGCCGACGTCGCCCCGATGACCTTTTGCGCATTGGGCCACGGTCACACGGTCAGTCGGGCAGTGACTGATCAGTTTCACTGAGTTGAGACGCGGCCGCCGCCCGGGCTAAGGTTCAAAAGCACAGACCCGGCCTAACACACACATACTGAATAGGCAATCCATGCAACTGACATCTCTAAGGTACAAAATCACAAACCAGCAGTGACAGATGTACGTGTTACCGCCCTGACATGCGCGCCCGGATTGCGTGTCGAGTCAAACATGACGCGCTAGCCTGTCACTGCCGCGGCTAAAAATAGAACAGTGCTCACTGTGAAATTGTCAATGTGCCGCTGAATAATGTGCGCATTAGCCACTGCGTGTCTTCTTATGTACAATACACGGTAACAACACATCCTTGCAAATGAACAAGATCCTTGCAAAGGGCTGTACCGAAAGCGGCTTGTCAAAATCGGATAGGACGACACTGACTACGGTAGCTGATTGAATAACAACGTAATACAGGTAAATCATGATTTTAACACTGAAATGCCAAATGGTCTAAATGACGGCTGAGACAGCCGTGACTGAAACTATGGCGGATGACTGACTCGTTCTGAGGCAGACTACATCTGCAAGAGGCATGTACTCAGCGCCCAAGGGCTCTTGAGACTGACTGAATTAGTACACGCCTCTTGCTACGGGAAGAAAAAAAAAAACGTGATCTGGAAGTGACTGACTAGATTTAGGCAAACCCCGAATTAGTGTATGCCGCACAGACGTGCGTTACTGAGATCTCGCGACCAACGCCTGTGTGCATATCATACTTGCGCTGATACTATGGGCACTCACTCTTGCCTTACCTGTGTATTTCGCCGTGTAATGATGTGATGTCTGTCTGCGTGTCGGGCTGTTCGCCAATCGATTCAGTCAGTGTTCCCTTTCTCCTCAGTCACAACCGGACTTTGATACTGATGATTAAGTCAGTAGCTGAGACGAACTGGCATTTCAGCCTTGGTGTTTACATGCAGGCGCGGCGGCTCTCGGTCGACTCAGTGTTAGACTGGTGTTATCACGGTGGCCGTGCAGTGTAGCGCGGGGTTGATACTATGAGTTCACGGCGAGTCATGTCACCACAAGCAGGCAACTTCCCCGGGAAGTATAAGAACAATGTTGAACTGCGGCAGGTTCACAGTCAGAGCCGATCAGCTGAAATTTGAAACCGATAACAATTTCAAGTTAGTGCAAATCACTGTTTGGGCAAAAAGTATCATGTGTGTGCCGGTCTATGATTTTAGACTTACAAAGTGACGGTGTAAGATCCAAAATCACAGACCAGCATACTTGCGCACACGGTTTTAGTCGGTGTGACATGGTAGCTAATGTATATGTGTAGACTTGACACGACCTCGACTGATATATCACTGTCATCATGATCATCCGGCGTAGAATTGTCAGTCTCGGCCTTACTGATAACGGTCATGTAGTTCGAAGTTACTTTTCTTGTTAACAAAGCCCTCTTCAAGGGCCAGTTGCATGAGTGAGTTTAATCCTGCGCCAGCCCTTAAGCAAGGTGCTTCGCTATCATAGCCGAGAACCTTATTACGGCGGCCGCGGCTTAGTCGATGGCACAGGCCGCCGCCGCTAAGCTCAGGGCTCATGCACCTGCGGAGTCGCCGCACTCGCCGGACCCCGCTCCGGTATTGGTGCTTTGCGGGGATCATCCCTACGCGAATAACACAGTGCGTAAAGGCCCTCGGTTTGACGGCGGCCGCCGTTGGCCCGCGCACGGCCGTGCGCGGGCCAACGGCGGCCGACGTCAAACCGAGGGCCTGTTGCGCATTGACCATAGAGTACTGAAGTTGGCCACACAATGTATGATATGCATACTAACTTCGGGTCAGGTTGCCAGTGTGACTGAGCCGGGTAAATCAGTTCACCGCCGCCAGCTCGGACACAGTGACTCGACTCTACGAGCCCGGCGACGGAACCCGGAAGACTACGGACTGGATTGGAACAAATCCATGACTGACCTATCATAGTATCGTATCGGTCGGTGCTGGTTGGACTGAGTTAGAGAACCGTTTTTTTTGTATCCGCCTATGTCACGTTTGACTAGTGCCGGAAGTGGCAGAACAATACTCAAACTGAATAATCAGAGCCGGTCAGCATTGAAAATCATTCATGCCGACTAGCCGCATTTTCGTGTGTGTGTGTGTGTGTGTGTGTGTGTGTGTGTGTGTGTGTGTGTGTGTGTGTGTGTGTGTGTGTGTGTGTGTGTGTTATTTGGGTTGCTGTTTCCTAGTTTGTCAATGTTACCGATCTTGACTGAAATGGGACAATGAATTTGTTGATTTTTCTCTTCAGGGGCGGATCAATTACCTCAGTCCCGACTTTTTGTTTGGGACCTTCAACCTGATGCAGATGGCTTTCACTGAGAGGACAGACCTAAATAGAGTTAACACAAGGTGAATTAAAAGACGTCAGTAACTGATGACAGATTAAATTTACAAGGAAGAGTAGGCCTCGAGGATTGTGGGAGGGGGGGGGAGGGAGAGGGGCGGGGGGGGGGGTCAACTCCACAAAAAAGTACGTTGACTGATATAGCATACATTGTACTTTAAAGTATTTCGGGGAGGGGGCTCTGGCGGAATTCCCCTTCCCACCCCCCACCCCCCACCCCCCACCCCCTCGCCCCTGTTCTTGTTTGTTGTGAGATCGACTATGATTAAAACTGAACACAGCCCATAATTGTTTACTTGACTGAATTGCAGACTTCAGATTCCTTGCGTCAGTCACACCGCCATGCCGGTCAGAGAGCAGTGCACGTAATTTTCAATAGCCAGTACTGAACTGCCTGCGGTTTTGTCTGAGCTAATTTTAGCCCCTCTCGCTCGCTGCACAATGCAGACGGGGTTTGCAGCTTGACTGCTTCTGTCTGAGACGGCAACGACGGTTTTCTGCACTTGGCGGCAATGGTGACTGAGGCTGACCTGCACACCGAGACAGTGGCAATAGGCGGGGTCACTGCTGATTTTTGTCACTGATGTCAGTAACACGACTGCATGGTTTTTACAAGCTAGATCGACCCTGGTTCATGTCGGCGTGGCCACGCCAAAATGACCCCGCGTCGATCTGGCGTACCGTACTCCGCAGTTTTCCATGCCAAAATGCCCCGGGTCGACTCTGGCGTACACGGCGTGCTACACTGACCAGCTGGGGACTAAATACCGTGAAATATGTCATATGTACTTATCGGTCACGACCTGAGATTGAGTATCCGTATACTGTACAGCCCATGCGCAAAAGGCCTTCGGGCCGACGAAGGCTCCGGCCTTTTGCGCATTGGGTTTAGGACTCCTCAGGCGGCGGCGGGAGTGAGGGTGACCCTAGACCTAGTTGTCATTGTTCAGCTGCTCAGCGAGGTCGTCAGTCAGTCATATAACAACACCCTGACTCCGCGGTTTCATTCAGCGACGAGTAGTGCAATACTATACTTGACCGCGTAGTGATGATTTTGTTTTTTTTGGTTTTTTTTTTTTTTTGTTTGGGGGAGGGGGGGGGGAGGGTTCTCGGTTCAATCTCATCCAGACCAAACAGGTGACTAAAAAGTTTAAACTCGCATTGATCAGACCAAAAAGGGGACTGCAGTTTGCAGATGTAAGGTGTTTTCCGAAATTTTGGTAATCGAGTCAAGCTGAAAAATTATGACGTCCCTTACTTTTTGGGAGCACTATATGTCACACTAATGTTATGAAATTCAGTGTTGACCAATGGGATGGCTCGGCACTGATATAACCATTATTACTCACCCATTCTGAGAACTAAAAGTTTCAGTAGTAATTCAAGCTGAAAGCTTACTATTTTTTAGCATTATAGTGTCACTCTGGCTGAGGTTGGTGGTCGACGCCGAGGTTGGGACCCGACAACTGCCAAGCGTGTAGCGATAAACTGACAAGAAACTGAAACAGACACGCGCTGGGGAAAAACAAACAGGACCGGGCAAGATAGGGTCAGTTGTCAGGTTCTGATTCTTCAAGGCGCAAGCGTGTTTCTTTGATTTGTCAGTGGGCCGTCAGTTTTGTCACTTTTTGTGTTTGGAAGCGTGTTTCTCCCTTTGTTCGTTATTTGAAATTGAAAGTGTTAAACGTTCCCTGATTTTAACACTTTAACATTGTCGCGTCAACTTTTAGTTTTCCCTCCGCTAACAGAAGTCAGCCCAGCAACTCAGAACACTAAGTGCGGGCTGACTATTTTGCCCCAAACCCGTCTGCAGAGCGGAACTAGTCGGGCGAAGGGGCTGCTTTGTGAGGGCGTGTATTATCTACCGGCGTTTTCCAAGAAGTGCCTCGATGACACTTAGTCAAACTCACTGCCGCCCGCCTAGTGAATGTGCTTCGGTTCGAGTTACTGTAGCGTGACCTTGCGGGCTGTCTTGAGTTTTAGATATACCGGAATGCCGAAAAACTAAAAGTGAACACGGTCCAACTGCAAGAGACACAAATGACAGAGCCTCATAAGCCCCCGCGATTGCGGGGGCTCATGAGGATCTGTGCCTCTTGCTGAGACCAGTTTGTGTCTATGTTACTTGGACGGTGTTGGCTTTTGATTGTTGAATGAACCGGCCAAGATTTCAGAAACAAAATTTCACGCCGGTACATTGTGGCCGAGGGAAGGAGTTACGAAGACCCAAACTGTACGGTCCGGCATATGATGACTATAATTAGTGTGATTTCAACTGATTTGTGTGCGTGCCTTCAGTATAACCTGTGCTTAGCATAGTTTGCACTGACTCGACACCACGCCGCACACACACGCAAACCGCTCAATGACGTTCAACTGTAGTGTATGCCAGGAGAAAAGTGATTACAAGTAATCAGGTGCGGAAACTGACATATATATCTATCTATATATATATATATATATATATATATATATATATATATATATATATATATATATATATATATATATATATATATATATATATATATATATATATATATATATATATATATATATATATATAGATGAACTTATGACTGAACTTGCAAGAACTCAAGAGTATTGCTCGACTTAGCTTGGCGCCTCTAATCGGTCACTACTCTTAAGCTAGGACAGTCCGTAAGTCTCCCTGGGCTTGTCACTACAAGCCTAGCCTGATTACCACGCTGCGGCAAGGCACAATACTTAGTACAAGGATGGCTCTCAGAGCCAGTCTGACACACCGAACAACTAAATCTCGGACGACTAGGCACACACACACACACACACACACACACACACACACACACACACACAAACACACACACACTGACGCACACACACCTCAAGTTTTCAGTCCCGTATTGTCAGTTACAATGAAACGTTACCATTGTAATCAGATTATGCACGTCACAGATAACCGTGGGCATGGCGAGGCTGTCAATCGCATACAGATGGGACAGAAGGGCTTAGGCTCAGTGTGTAGGCTGTGCATAACTAAACTGTATCATCTGCAACTTTGCTTTCTTCGTCGCCTGGAAGTCAAACGAACCTGGGTGGAGCCGGCGTAAGTTTTCACTGACGTGTCCTGGTGTCTTCAAATGAGGTACGTGGACTGCGAATATGGGGTGGGGTGGGGATGGGCGGGTCCACAGGGACGACATGAATGGCGTGTAATTGTCAATAGCCAGTGCCTGCCCGTCTTGGTCCTAGCGCTTTTGTTTTGAGCCGCTATTTTTAGCCGCAGGCAAAAGTGTCGCTGCAATGCACAGTGGCCGTTTTCACTGTCCGAAATAGGCGGTTAAGCGTCGGAGCAGGAAAGCGAGGGGCATCGCCGCGTCATGGGTTCGACCCGGTAGCCGTGGACTCGGTCGCAATCCAGGGGGAAAAGACTATGGGCTTGTTCAGCAGCATGTCCGTTGAAAGGTCCTGGTATATCAAAGTGGCACAGTTGAAGTGCGCCTGAGTTGATCAGTGTTCAGGTCGTCCCCCATAACCCGCCCTTCAGGGCCGTCCATTATCACTGACTTCGATGCCGTGGACCTCAGTGACGTTAAACCCCGAACTAACCAACCAACCAACAGCGACCTTTGGTTGACAGTTGCTGGTTTTGTTGCCGGGCCGAAAAATTTCAGTCCTGCGGCAACTGGCGGCAACCGAAACGGAACTTAGGCTGGATCAGTGGCCTGGCTGACTGATTTGAACCTTGATACAGTATATACTAACGGAACTTAGCCTGGCTCAGTGGCCTGCCTATGTGGCTGACTGATTTGAACCTTGATACAGTATATACTAACGGAACTTAGCCTGGATCAGTGGCCTGGCTGACTGATTTGAACCTTGATACAGTATACTAAGAACTTAGCCTGGCTCAGTGGCCTGGTTGACTGATTTGAACCTTGATACAGGATATACTAACGGGCAAAAGAAATGCGACATCATTCGATGATTAGAATGATGTCGCAATTCAGTCTTTTGCTCCGTCGTCAGTAGGCTGCATGACCTTTCGATGGCCAAAGTCAATGTATGCATGTCAAGTTCTCAGTGTATTTTGGACTGGATGAAGAAATGGTTTTCCATGCGGCGGTCCGCGACAGTTGGGCAAGTATTATTCGGGGCACCTCACTTTTAGCTAACCGTTGACTGCCTTTTATTCTGATTCTGGATCTTATGTGACAGGGAAGTGGATGTAAGGTGTTGGGAAGGGAAGGGGTGTGTTAAAGTAGTGCCAGTATAATTGTGCGTGTGTCTGAGAGAGAGTGTGTGCTGTTGTGCATGCGCAGCCGGTGAGTCCAGTGTTTTCCTGGAGTGAACAGCGCTATACAAGAACTATTTATTATTATTATTATTATTATTATTATTATTATTATTATTATTATTATTATTATTATTATTATTAGATAGAGGTATGGCCACCACCATTGTACCAGGGTGGATAGGAGGTTGGGCTAAGATATATACTCCTTATTAACACTAACTCGCCCTGTTAACTCATTCTACGCCAGACACACCACAACAAGATAAGGATCGACCATGATAGTTCAAGGGTGATGCCAGAATAGTTTGGCGCCTATGGGCGCCAAGCTATTCTGGCATCACCCTGGAACTAGCATGGTCGATCTGTGTCCTGCACTAGAGTGCAGTCTTCAGAGGACAACGGCAAAATTTGGGGATTTCGGTGTTGGGGTAGAATGAGTTAAGTCATAACACATCAGTAGAGGAGAGGGGGAGGCCCTACCATGCCATACCAACTCCTACAATGACTTGAAAGGCTTGATGAAAGTGCGTCAGTGTCAACTCTGACTGGCATTCGACACATACTGAGCTCGTCAGGCACAGTCATAACACATCAGTAGAGGAGAGGAGGCGGCCCTGCCATGCCATACCAACTCCTACAATGACTTGAAAGGCTTGATGAAAGTGCGTCAGTGTCAACTCTGACTGGCATTCGACACATACTGAGCTCGTCAGGCACAGTCATAACACATCAGTAGAGGAGAGGAGGCGGCCCTACCATGCCATACCAACTCCTACAATGACTTGGAAGGCTTGATGAAGTGCGTCAGTGTCAACTCTGACTGGCATTCGACACATACTGAGCTCGTCAGGCACAGTCATAACACATCAGTAGAGGAGAGGGGGAGGCCCTACCATGCCATACCAACTCCTACAATGACTTGAAAGGCTTGATGAAAGTGCGTCAGTGTCAACTCTGACTGGCATTCGACACATACTGAGCTCGTCAGGCACCTTTGGGTTCATAGTTTTACATGGTCGGTGAAATGCATTCGTCTTAGGACTGACGCCGCGCCGCTGACACTGAGAACGTTAATGGAACCTGCAGTTTCATCAGTTAACCCCATCATGACTGCCGGAACGAAAACAGTGCGAATTATGAGGCACGCCAGTGCACGAGGCAATGAAACGCATGAGCCGGCCCCCCCGCACTGAGATGCCGGGGCGCATGAGGTGTACGGTAAGCCGGCCGGGTCATATCGGGCCCTGGCCCTATAGTCACACGCTTGTCTTGGATTCGGCGCGGCGATGGGATTATAGTACCGTGTCAAGTTACTTCAGTTTCAAATATATAATTGATTTTGCGTCCACTCGGCTAGTGAAGGCGTCAACCCATTCAGCCCTGACGCTCTACAGCAGGAGATGGCTTGACCATGTTCAAGGGTAATTCAAGGCCAAGGCTAATCTGGCACTACCCTTGAATTATCATGGTCAATCCATCTCCTGCAACCGGTACATAGTCATTAGGCAACACCTCCAAAATTTGAGAAACGGGACCTTGGGGCTAAAGGGGTTAAATCATTTCTGGCAGGTACCAACAAATTGCAACGGCATCGGTGTCATCACTGTTTTGTGCTAGTCTGTGTTGTTGGGTCTTACAGCTTTAGTGCACATCATCATCATCATCATCATCATCATCAATCATCTCTGACTGAGTCCGAAATATCTTTGTAACCCATCCAATGCCAGCAGACGCAGATTGTGTCAGTTTCTGCAGTCTTCAAGTCGTTGATGCAACACCATATAGCCCTATTGAACTTCAAGTCGTTGATGCAACACCATGATTGAACTTCAAGTCGTTGATGCAACACCATATAGCCCTATTGAACTTCAAGTCGTTGATGCAACACCATATAGCCCTATTGAACTTCAAGTCGTTGATGCAACACCATAAAGCCCTATTGAACTTCAAGTCGTTGATGCAACACCATATAGCCCTATTGAACTTCAAGTCGTTGATGCAACACCATATAGCCCTATTGAACTTCAAGTCGTTGATGCAACACCATATAGCCCTATTGAACTTCAAGTCGTTGATGCAACACCATATAGCCCTATTGAACTTCAAGTCGTTGATGCAACACCATATAGCCCTATTGAACTTCAAGTCGTTGATGCAACACCATATAGCCCTATTGAACTTCAAGTCGTTGATGCAACACCATATAGCCCTATTGAACTTCAAGTCGTTGATGCAACACCATATAGCCCTATTGAACTTCAAGTCGTTGATGCAACACCATAAAGCCCTATTGAACTTCAAGTCGTTGATGCAACACCATATAGCCCTATTGAACTTCAAGTCGTTGATGCAACACCATAAAGCCCTATTGAACTTCAAGTCGTTGATGCAACACCATATAGCCCTATTGAACTTCAGGTCGTTGATGCAACACCATATAGCCCTATTGAACTTCAAGTCGTTGATGCAACACCATATAGCCCTATTGAACTTCAAGTCGTTGATGCAACACCATATAGCCCTATTTAACTTCAAGTCGTTGATGCAACACCATATAGCCCTATTGAACTTCAAGTCGTTGATGCAACACCATAAAGCCCTATTGAACTTCAAGTCGTTGATGCAACACCATATAGCCCTATTGAACTTCAAGTCGTTGATGCAACACCATAAAGCCCTATTGAACTTCAAGTCGTTGATGCAACACCATATAGCCCTATTGAACTTCAAGTCGTTGATGCAACACCATATAGCCCTATTGAACTTCAAGCCGTTGATGCAACACCATATAGCCCTATTGAACTTCAAGTCGTTGATGCAACACCATATAGCCCTATTGAACTTCAAGTCGTTGATGCAACACCATATAGCCCTATTGAACTTCAAGTCGTTGATGCAACACCATATAGCCCTATTGAACTTCAAGTCGTTGATGCAACACCATATAGCCCTATTGAACTCGGCTGGAACCGTCGGTTCCCCGCGTTGAGGCTAAGGAGCGTCGGCAGCCGAGCCGCCACTATTTTGAGAGGACTGACACGATAGACTTAAAGATAGTAGCGAAGTAGTGTTTCAACACGTTTTTTTCATGTTTCTTCCTCCGTTGAAAACAAACAAAAACAGATTCTGGTGAGCGGTTTCCTACGGTGATGGCAAGACTTGCTGTTATTGCCTATAGCATGTCAGGACTCTCCTGACATTGTCAGTCCTGACTACAGCGATTCCCCGATGAGCGCATGAGTCGCGTATCTCTCAAGATGGCCGTCACGACTAGCGTGATGACGTCAGCTCAGTGTTCAAGTCGTACTCTACACTGATGCAACAGATCTCTCAAACTGGTTGGTCTCCCTCGACTGCTGCGCTGATCTCTGGCACATGACTTGACTAGCCCCCAAACTCATACGGGGCTGCCCAAACTGTGTGAACTGCCGAATCTGTGCAATTCAATGTTATAGGGCTCGGGAAGTTCCCCGCGTTGCCTAGCAGCGTCGGCGCGTCATCCGCCATCTTAAGAGGATACGATAGTCATGAGATAGTAGCGAAATAGTGTTTCAACACGTTTTTCTTTCATTTTTCTTCCTCTGTGGAAACAAAACACACACACACACACACACCACACACACACACACACACACACACACACACACACACACACACACACACACACACACACACACACACACACACACACACACACACACACACACACACACACACGCACGCACACACACACAAATCTGGTGAGCGGTTTCCTACAGTGATGGCAAGACTTGCCGTTATTGCTTGACGTCAGGACTTTCCTGACATTACAAAAACAGCGATTCCCCTATGAGCGCTTAGTCTCCTATCCTCACAAGATGGCCGCCACGACTGACCTGATGACGTCAGCTTTCCGAGCCCTATAATGAGTTTTGTGACTCCAATCAGTGACTGATTGCGCATCAGTTCCGGCAGCCGCTCATCTCAAATTCACAGTAGAGTTTTATTATAAAGAAATATCATTTAAATATGTAGCTTCACAAATGTATGATAGTTTCCGCTTTAAACGAAGAACGTTTTAGTTTCAGTGACCGCGGAAGCCGGAGCGGCGGCTATTTGTGCATGGAAATTTGGCTCTAGGTGGAGGCATGGAATCAGTGTATGCCCCTGCAGACACCACAGTAAAATGTGGCTGTCATCGCAGGTAGGCAGAAGTTTCTGCCTTCCTTAAGTATTGCCGATGGTGTGCTGAAGAGGTCGCCAAGACTCCGAAACAGCTGTCCACACCGGCTAAATATCTGGACCCTCCTTGGGGGACCTAGATTTAAATTGCCATGCACCAGGGGGCTGGAACAGTGGGATATGTGATACGCCCCCCCCCCCCTTCGGAGGAGGGGGGGGGGGAGCTTCCATGTGCATTGCTTCCAGTCACTTTCTTAGCGCATCCCCTCTTTCCTATCTCTTTTTGTTGTTGTTGTTGTTTTTTGTGCATTGATTTGACCACAGTAGATCTATGATCACTGGTCGATCATGCACACTTCTCTCCCCTGACAGTGCTTTTACCTACTTTACTTTGTAATCCAACTTGTTCTGTGTTCTGTCTTAGATATTTCGATATTTTACGTTGCTTCAAATTCAGTTTAAGATTTTTGTGCTGTTCAAATTTCATGACGATATCGCTGACCCAGTGTGGCTCTGTCGCTCATCACGGTCCGTGGCGCAGCGGCACTGAAAAGCGCCTGCCACCAATGCTAGAGGTGCGAGGTTCGATGCCGCGGCCCGGTTCCGGCGTCGGACCGGTTTTTCGTCCTCAACTCTAGTAAGTGTCACCGTTAATTTGGGCGGACCCGCGTCGAGGGTTCTTTCTCCGGGTGCTCCGGCCGCTCTTCATCCCCCACGACTTTGGTATCAACTCCAGCCCACAATCAAATTTCAAATATAAACGATTTGAATTTCCAAAACTTCAGTAGCTCGCTTGAGCTTAGTCCTGCCCTGGCTTAGGGCACCACGTGAACTTATGTTCTGTGTGTATCAGTGTACGGTGTGTGAGTGAATGCGCGTGATTCACGTGAGCGTGCTTCAGTCACTGTATTGGGTTCAGTTTGCAGCGGCATTGAGCCGATTTTCAATTGGGATAAAGCGCCTATTTAATGCGCTGATTTATTTAAACCGGTCAATATTAGCCCCGGCACGTCTGCCGGTTGTCTAAGTACGTTGTATTGCGGTTAGCCGACACGTGACTGAGATGCTCAGCGGGAGCAAATCCCCCCATAGCCTGCGGACCCGCGGCCCTGCGTTTTAGGGCCATCATTCGAGTCACTCCGGTGCCGCGGACGTTAAACCCCGAACTAGTGACTGATCAGTGGAGTCATTATTATGATAACAAGGCGGTCAAGGTGGCCCATGCCGCGTGCGGGGTCTATCCGCGCCGGATCTTGACCGACTCAGTCGTATACATACATGTATACACTGAAGAAGCGAGTCAGAGTCTGTCCACCGTTACGCCGGACGTCAGTCACCGCTTTGACTGGCTCCGACACATGAAAATATCCCAAACGGGCAAAAACGTGGAACTCCGCCGCCCCCCCCCCCCCCCCCCAAAAAAAAAAAAAAAAAAAAGGGGGGGGGGGCGGCGGAGTTCCACGTTTTTGCCCGTTTCAAGTCTTCAGGTTTTTGGGGACATTTTAAACTCATTCAGCCCTGACACACTCAGTACAGCAAGACATGGATCGAGCATGATAGTTTAAGAGTGGTGGCAGCCCCAAGCTATTCTGGCACCACTCAGTCTTGAACTGAACTATCATGCTCGATCTGTGTCTAGAATTGTGATACAGTCCTTCAGAGGACTACTTCAAAATTTGGGGGTTTCGGACATCGGGCCGGCTGAATGTGTTAAGACAGTGCCTGACGCAGGCCGAGGCCAGACCTTGCGGCCGTTTAAGACAGAGTGCGCCCGGCAGTGCCTGACGCAGGCCGAGGCCAGACCTTGCGGCCGTTTAAGACAGAGTGCGCCCGGCAGTGCCTGACGCAGGCCGAGGCCAGACCTTGCGGCCGTTTAAGACAGAGTGCGCCCGGCAGTGCCTGACGCAGGCCGAGGCCAGACCTTGCGGCCGTTTAAGACAGAGTGCGCCCGGCAGTGCCTGACGCAGGCCGAGGCCAGACCTTGCGGCCGTTTACTGAAGACAGAGTGCGCCCGGCAGTGCCTGACGCAGGCCGAGGCCAGACCTTGCGGCCGTTTAAGACAGAGTGCGCCCGGCAGTGCCTGACGCAGGCCGAGTCCAGACCATGCGGCCGTTTAAGACAGAGTGCGCCCGGCAGTGCCTGACGCAGGCCGAGGCCAGACCTTGCGGCCGTTTCCCTGCCCGAAAAAAAAAAAAGGCAGAGAAAAATCGAAAAGCCAAGATGGAAGGCGGGTGAGGAGGGGGGAGGGGGGCGGGGGAATCGCAGGGACGTATAGGCACGACTGACTGAACAAAAAAGAAGATAAATAAATGCGTAAATAAATAAAAGAGAAACAGTTAACCCTTATCATTCGGAATACACCAGTGTGTGCAATAAGTTTGACTAAAATAGTTCAAGGGTGGTGCCAGAATAGGTTTGCGCCGCTACTGAGACGCCAAGCTATTCTGGCACCACCCTTGAACTAAAGCCATTGGTCTATATCCTTATCTGCAAGTACTATAATGTAGCTTGCATAAGGCAGTGTGCAAATTTGAAGCTTTTAGCCTCAGTATGATATGGCCGTTAAGGTCCAGCGAAATCGATCGGGTAGGTGTGTGGGCGCCCTGCCAGACGGCCAGCATCACCTTTCCACTGACCAGGCCTGAGTGCCCATGAATTCACATAAGACTGGGTCAGCCAGTGCCAAGACTGACATTTCAACTGCGACGACTGAGTCGGACTGGCCGAATGACTCTGAAACGACGGAAGTGGGCCTGGATGGGGGCTTTGTGTGGTAGTCGGTGGCGAGTCTTTCCATCACCGGCGCCGAAAAATTACTGCCGACTCACTAGTCTCAGTCCGCCAGTACTGAGCCGGGAGGGTCGAGGGGCGGGGAGTGTTCAACGGCCATGAACTGACCTTCCAGACAAAAACTGAAGAAGAAGAAAAAAAAAAAGAAAAAAAAAAGAGGAAAAGCCCCCGCATACAGCCGCATTTACTACGACAGTACTTATTTTTTGGTCGGGGCGGGGTCAGTGGGGAGCCGTACCCCTGAACTGCCCGAAGAAAATAATTGTCTGGGTTCAAGTTTTTCGAGGAGGAGGGGTGTCTCTGACTGACTTTCTGTTCAGTTTTCCAAGTCAAGTCAATTTCATTTATCACGTTTTCCTTTTGAACAGTATTCTCCTCCCCCTGCCCCTGCCTCCCACATCATCAGTGGGCGGTTTCAGTGATGACAAAGTGCTGCTACAGTGTCATCAGTCGAAGGTTACACATATTATGTACCCTGGCTTTCGAGCCGTTTCAGTGTGTTTATCCAACGATGCCGCGTTACAAAACAGGAGCCAGTTGCACGAGCGAGCTTCGTCCTGCGCCAGCCACTAAGCAAGGTGTGCCGCTATACACAGGCGCTTTCAACCACTGCGCGGCCTCTTAACCGCATGCGCCACACACTGCCAGCTCATAGCCGGTTTTGAGTCCGCCGGATCGACTGATAGCTTCGTTTCTACGCCATATGTTCAGTCTTACAACAAAGGAAGTAGCTATTGCGCTTCTCCTGATTTTAAACTAGCGAACTGTGCCATATTTGTTAATAAAATAGCAAATCTTACATGCACATGCGCGATAAAAACAAAGCGAAAGCTTTTGTTTTGCTTCGCTGCTGTAGCGATAGCAGACGGCTTTGAGCGCGCGGGTCATGTGATACTCCACGTGGCCCTTTGAGCGGCCGAATTTACCCAGTTTGCAACTCGGCAACTGCATTTTATTTTCGCAAGATGGCGGAATGATTGTAAGTAACCGAATTAAACGTTTCGGTCTGTATTAAGACACAGGGGACGTGTGTAACATTGAGATTCTTTCTGATGATAGTTAATGATGTTAACTTTTAGTAACTAAAGTGGCTTTGAAAGACGCAGTGGCTCGGGGGAAATATTTTGATCCAAATGAAGGGCCTATACCATGTGCGGAACCCAGGTAACCTTGCCTTCTCGTTAGAGGTTGACAAATTCTTTAGCAAAGTTTCCTTATAATCCTCGCTTTGTATCTCTAACTAACTCACAGATGGACAGAGCGCATCTTTCAAATGCGTGACGGTAACTTTTTCTCGAGACAATTTGCGTTAATTTTGAGAAAACAATCAAAAGCATGCAGTGTTTTTATTGCTTTGTGATTATTTCCCGCGGGAACCGCCGATTTGCAAGACCTCGCGGGGCCCGACTGATTTGTGTTCCACTTACCTCAATGCCTTCCGCGTTTATATCACAGTGCTTTTTTCGGCCAGATTCCTTCAAACGCTATCCGATTTCGTTTTCTTGTGAATGCGCTTTGTTACAAGACGCACTAGGTTAGTTTTCTTGTAACATCAGGGACGCGACAGCCAACGACCCCGCCTACAGTAGGCGCGGGCACTGAGTTACTGAGTGTTTAGTACTAGTAAACAGAAACTGATGATGTCGCATTTTCTCAATAGTGAAACCGACAATCATGTGTTTGTGTATACATGTACTGATGTAGGCATGTGTTCAGTTAAGTGTGTGATTGTGTCTTATGCTTCTATGACCATGGGTCACTCAGTCAAATGCAGTAAAGCTCAATCTTGACAATGATTTTTAAGTACACCTTTGTCTGAACTTTTACAGCTGTATCATTAATGATTTAGGTTAGTTTACTTTTTTTCCAGCTGATTTTTCACAACAACTTTTGTTTTTATAATTCAGTTAGTTTTATGTTAACTTTTTTCCCAATTTTCCAAATGAGATGTTTCTACTTCAGCACTTGCTTGTTTGCTTGTGCAACCTTGTGTTGCATGGCTTTTATTGTTAGGGACTATGTGCAAATAATTTATTTACGTTACTCCATGTAGATTGTATGAGAATTATTGTAGCCATTTTGTAATTATGATGAAAATCAGGGGGGGGGGGGGGGGTGAGAGAGGTAACTTTATTGGTCACTAGAAGTATAGTATTAATGAGGAACAAACCCATTTCACACACATGCAGATGTCAAGTGGAACCATTAATTTACACTTTTGCATACATAATAAGATGCTGTGGGAAGCAGAAAATTAATTACACAGCCAGTGTGGATCATAAAATATAAAATATATAGTTCATAACAATCGTATGATACAATATTTTAAATTGTAGCATGGCAAACAAGTGCGCACTGCTAGTAGTAGTAGATGTAGTAAAATGAGTGCTTGAACAATCACTTTGCTTTTATTAAAGTCTGTATGCATGTTTTGTATTGAGTTGTAAAGTTCTGTCTCTGAGTTCTAAATATCTCTTGCCACTTTACAGAAAAAGCTTATAATATTAACAATGGTATGCTGCTTTGTTAATGCCTAGACAGTACCTGAGCTTTTGTCGTCCCTTTTTTCTGTCAAGACCAAGCCAGCTGTTATGAAAGAAGCACTGCTGCAAGACCATGTTATACTGAGGAGCCCAGTTGGACTTGAAGTCTCATCACTTTTCACAGGTACCCAAGACTATACTTGAAATTGTATACCTCAGGAATGGCACGTACAAAAAAACAAGAGATGGACAAAGAAGCTGGCAAGAAAATGCAAGGACTGCAGCAAAAACCAGCTAGAGACTGGAAAAGTAAGAAACCTGAAGCAGGCAATTCTTTCACGCGTTCCTGTACCAGTGCAGGGGAAAGGTGTTGTAGAGGCTCTTCACCTAGTCTAAGGTCAAACCGTAGCTCCGCTACCAGTAGTAGTACCAGCATGGTGATGGCACCCACAAGAATCACTAGAAATTCTGCTTCAAGGGACTGTGGTGATGGTGGACAGGGGAAACAATTCAGATCAGGAACCAGAACCATGTGTAACCAAGGAAAATCACCAGTGCACCTTGATCATTTTCAGTCTTCTGCTCATACCTCAGGCTGTGCTTCTGCATATCTTGCTTCTAATACATTTTGCGCTGGTAGGTGCTGTTTGTTCAGTTCTATTGCAGTTCCTGTTCCTGCCTGCAGCCACTCGTACCATAACTCTTAAACTCTCAGAACTAAATGACTTCCATTCGAAAGAATGGAAGTCATTTAATTCTGGGAGTTTAAGAGATAAACAGTACTGGTGACTGCAAAGCTGCACAAGGGAGTTTGAAAGCTGCTGTTTGGTTTTCAGTTCTGTTCCAGTTACTGTTCGTTTTATTTGCTATGGGTAACCCACTTGTTCCTGCAACAACTGGTTGCTGCATGTACTAACAGCCTGCGCCGTTCTTTGGTTGTACTCCAGTTCAGTTCCTTTTCATTGTTGGCTGTGGCACATGTTCTGTTTATCGTTTATTTGCTTTTTCCCATGTTTGGTGCACTACACATACTAACTGTCACAGTATCAGGGTTGCTCATCACATGCACATGGTTGTATTGATTCACATTTAGAGCACTCAAACACCTCATAAAATCACGTGTACATACATATTAGAACTAGGGCAAGGGGTATTAATGCATACAGAAATCACTGAAAAGGATCTGATAATGACAGTTATTTTAGGGGTTTGCATTTGAAATGACTAGACGAGCTGTTGCTGGTAGTGGCGACTCGGTTGAACAAATAATCTAAAATTTAAAAATGAACACTATTTTATGAAAGGAATATTTAACACAACTCTAGCAAGGCAAAGCAGTCAATGTGGGTGACTGAATAAAATGTAATTTTAGCAGTAGGTTGATATGATCAGTCACTGTGGTGCCCTGTCGGATGTTAGGGGGATCTGGGTGGCTCGGTGGTAGAGCTTTTGACTGTCGACCGAAACGTCCCGGGTTCGAATCCAGCTTGGGTAAAAATTTGTTCAGACCCTATTTCGGTGCCATGTCTTTAAAATCACCTTCGTGCTGGACAAAAACGTTGAGCCCTAAACGTTTAACGTTGTTGTTTTTTTGTCAGATGTTAGGGGGTATGAAAACCCTACAATTTTGAAGCAGGATATAAAATGAGTTTTTGTCAGGTGTATGAAAAACGCCTTGCTTGCTGACAATGTGCAACTCAGGAGTAATACTGGTAACCCTTATCATTCAGAATACACTGTGCCAGTGTGTGAAATAAGTTTGACTAAAATAGTTCAAGGGTAGTGCCAGAATAGCTTGGTGCCTCTAGGCGCCAAGCTATTCTGGCACCACCCTTGAACTAAAGCCATTGGTCTATATCCGTACCTGTAACAAGTGTAAGTACTATAATGTAGCTTGCATATGGCAGTGTACAAATTTGAAGCTTTTAGCCCCAGTATGATAAGGGTTAAACACAAGGAACAAAGTATGTAATAAGGAATTTTTGCACCAAAGCAGATCATTACTTAACCCATATCATAACCCATATCATACTGCGGCTAAAAGCTTCAAGCTACATTATAGTACTTACAGATAAGGATATAGACCAATGGCTTTAGTTCAAGGGTGGTGCCATAATAGCTTGGCGCTATTCTGGCACTACCCTTTAGCTATTTTAGTCAAACTTATTTCACACACTGGTGTATTCTGAGTGATAAGGGTTAATGGCATTTTGCTGTTAAATAGACCAGAACCACACACAGTATATTATATTAGGCAGTCACAACATACAAAAACTGAGATCTAAAATTTGCAAACTTTCACACATTGTGTTTGAGGCTAAATGCTACATGTTTTCTGAGACGGAGAGTTTTGTGTATGATGAGGGTACATACATTAATTGCGAGCAATCGACGAACATTTTAAAGTTAAATGCCACAGTGTCACCTGGAAACGAGGCTTGCAATCTAGAGTAAATCAACACAAAATGTACTGACTTCCATTAAAAACGCAAAAAGTGTCTGTAACTGTACCCGCAAACAAAGAGCCACCCTGACAGCAAAACCAGAACATTTTATTTGTTGCTTACTTCAGATGTTCAGCCTGCTGTCTGAGCTACCTTCACGCAGAAATTGGATGAGTTACCCATGGCTACCTTGGAGGACACAGGGTTTCATTAGTGGTAAAACTAAGCAAAAATGGACACACTGTGTGAAGCAAGTTTTCTGTGATATGTTTAACACACAAGTTTTGTTGATTGCTTATTATGTTATTAACTGCCTCAAACGAAATTTGACTCGATTTCATTAGAGAACCAGAACATCCGGTGCACATCATTTTCTTAATAAATCCTATTTGATTTAATGTGAATTACTTTCAAACCATTTTTTATGCTCCAGTGACTGGCAGAGATAAAGAACACACCCATATCCATTTGTTCAGGTAAATACCTAAAATTAAAGAACTTTTTGATTTTCATGTTTGTAGGTCATGTTGATTATGTAGACCTGCCTTTGACAAACGAAAAGTAGGTCAAGACCAAACAGGCCGGATTTTGAACACGGGCCCTAGTGACACTGCGCATTGGTTGGCTTTCAGCTGTGTCCTCTGCAGATGCTTCCCATTTCACTTTCAATATCCTGTGATGTTAGTGCCAATGAGGACGTCGTAAGTCATTGATGTGCGATTTTGAAGACTAAACATTCTATTTGCACAGGGCATAACACACTCTTCATAACATTTTCTAATAAATGACGTCAAAATAACGCGTACTATTTATGAAGAAAAGCGCTATGGTGAAAAATTTGCGTTTTTAATGGAAGTCAGTTTTATATATATTATGTATGTCCAAGAGGGACAAACAATGTCTTGAATGTTTGCCGGTTGCGTGGGCAAGAGATCCATAGGAAATTTCTTATGACCTCCTCAGCTATACAATTACCTATGAATCACTGCCTCACTTTGAGGAAAAACTTGAGTTGATCTTGGCCACCAAGAGGCATAGATTGTCATGATTCCTTGTATCCTACTTTATTAGAAAGAGGCATAAACTCTAATTAGCCCTTGCAAATGCAAGGGATCATGAGAGTTTGTGTCTCATAATAAAGTAGGTTTGGTTAGAGTGAGAGACTGTCCTTTTACCAGGGGTACTAGTGTTGTTACTTCCAGGGACAAGTATATCCTTCACTATGAAAGACACGATTAGGGAAGTAAAGTCGGGTTTATTTAAACAGATAGAGCTTGTGTGCTACGGTCTGCTTGGATATTATACTTCCTCATTTACGCTTCTGGTTAAGCACTTTTCTGTAAGCTGAATCTAATTATTCATTGTGTTGTGTGCAACTGACTTCTTGCTTCATGTATACAACTATAGTGCTTGAAAGGAAACAAAGTGTACAGTAGATGTATTTTACTTTGTTTTGGGCGTGATGTGGATCTCCAGTCTTTATGTTTATTGTGCATGCATTCACCAGTACTGCAGACAGTACCAATGTCTGCATGCCTTTTAGGGTTAACACTAGAAGTATTGTGTTGATGGTTACGTTATTTACCTTGTACTCTGTTATTTTTAGAACGTGTCACTGTCACGCACAGAATGTATGTTTTTTCATTTGTATTTTTTTGGTATCTAATTCTTAGTCACTGCTTAGTCGGCACCAGTTTTCCATCTATTCCTTTAGTACTGATCTGCTTTAAAAGGGCACAAGCTGTCGAGTAATTAACCCATTCAGCCCTGACGTACTACAGCAGATGGGTCGACCATGATAATTCAAGGGTAGTGCCAGATTAGCTTTGGCGCCTGTCGGCGCCAAGCTAATCTGGCACTACCCTTGAATTATCATGATCGATCCATCTCCTGCAACAGGTGCATAGTCGTTAGATGACGCCTCCAAAATTAGGGAAATAACAGTGCGGCGGGCTGAATGAGTTAAACATTAAGAGATTACCACAAAACAGTATTAGCCCATTTACTATTTTAAAAAAAGTGCAGTTGCAGGGCTCATGAGGATCTAGACATTGAACTTAAATGAATTTAAAACAGTCAGTGTCCTATAATTATTAGTGAAGAGGTTAAATAGTGTTGTAACCCAATCCACTGTAGATCTTGAACCCGCTGTGTAAGATACAGCATCCAAATTTTTAAATGGCTATTTTCTCTGGTTGTCAAAGGAGGGGGGGGGGGGGGGGGGGTACTTTAAGAATGGGATGTTGTGGAGTACTTTCAGTGGCATTCAAATGACATAGGCAGGCCTCAAACTGTCATTGTGCCCCCAAAAAGGTGGGAAAATGCATGCACGCCCATATATAGAAAAGACTTTGAGGGCATATTTCACCCCATCATATTAACCCATTACATCCTGAGGCTGATTTTGTAAAATTTGTTTTTTGTCCTATGAAGGCTACATTACCTATTAGGAGATACTTTTTACTTTACTTACGCCTGTCACCCGTCCCCGGGTATAGGCCGTCGACGAGAGACCTCCAGCGACTCCTGTCCTGTGCTTCTCCTTCGATTTTACTCCAGGTGGTTCCCAGTCTCTTGATGTCTGCTTGGAGGTCTCGATGCCAGGTGTTTCTCGGCCTGCCTCTTTTCCTCTTTCCCTGGGGGTTCCATGACAATGCCTGCCTAGTGATACTGGAAGCTGGCTTTCTCAGACTGACCAATCCATCCCCATCTTCTTTTCCCAATTTTATTCTCTGCTGTTATCTGCTCTGTTCTCTCCCAGAGTCTTGACGTTGCTGATCTTCTCTGGCAAGTGGATTTTCAAAATTCTTCTAAAGCAACTGTTTATGAAGATCTGTACTCTGTTGTCTGTGGTTTTTGTCATTCTCCAAGTCTGCTCCATAATTTTATAGGAGAACTGCTTTTACATTGGAGTTGAATATCCGGACTTTGGTGCGTTGTGACCGCTCTCTGGAACTCCACACTTTTTTCAGCTGGAGAAAGGCTACTCTGGCTTTACTGATTCGTGCTCTGACATCTGCATCAGTGCCGCCTTTTTTGTCTATGATGCTCCGGAGATAGGTGAAGGACTCCACCTCCTCCAACGGGGTGCCAGCAAGCAAGACTGGTTCTTCCCTGGTTGCGTTCAGCCTCATTGTCTTTGTTTTCTGTTTGTGGATGGTGAGGCCCACCTGGGACGAGATGTCAACAAGCCTCGTGGTCTTGTCCTGCATTTGTTGATGCGTGTGGGACAGTAATGCCAAGTCATCTGCAAAATCGAGGTCGTCAAGCTGTGTCCACAGTGTCAACTGTATTCCGCTTCTTCTCTGCTCTGTGGTCCTCCTCATAACCCAGTCTATGGCCAGTAGGAAGAGGAACGGAGACAGCAAACACCCCTGCCTGATGCCGGTTCTAACCTGGAGCTCCCTGGTGAACTGCCCTTTATGGATCACGCGACATGTCATGCCATCGTAGCTGCTCTTGCTCAGGCAGACGAGCTTTGTGGGTACACCGTAATGTCGTAGGAGTTTCCACAAAGTCTCTCGGTCCACGCTGTCATATGCTTTCTCGTAATCCACAAAGTTGGCATACAGCGGGGAACTCCACTCCAGAGATTGCTCCACGATGATGCGTAGAGTGGCAATCTGGTCTGTACATGATCGGTTTTTCCGGAAGCCTGCTTGCTGGTTTCTCAGCTGGGGGTCGACGGAGCCCTTAATTCTCTCCAGGATGATCCTGTTGAAGACCTTTCCTGGTACTGACAGCAACGTTGTTGGAACACTTGCTGAGGTCGCCTTTCTTGGGAAGTTTGATTAGGTACCCCTCCTTCAGTCAGCCGGCATCACCTCCTCTTCCCAGATCTTTCCAAACAGTGGCAGGCATCAGAACTGTCCGATTTTCGGCGATTTTCAGATTTTCCTGGCCCCTGTTTAATAACACTTTTGACTTGGAAATGGCTTTAAATAACTCTACAATTCTTCAAAATCGCCGTTTTCAGATTTTTTTTGGGTGAACAGTTCTGATGCCTGAGTGGGTACAGCATCTCTACTGTTGTTTCTAGGTCTGCTTTCAGAGCCTCCGCTGGGATGCCATCTGGCCCTGCTGCTTTGCCGTTCTTCATAAATGCCACTGCTCTTCTGATCTCTTCCCGGCTGGGTCGGTCACAGCTGATGGGTAGATCGGTCTCTGCTGGCTGGATGTCTGGGGGGTCGGGTGGGCTGGGTCTGTTCAGTAACTCTTCAAAATACTCGGCCCATCTGTTGAGTTGGTCTGCTCTGTCTGCAATAGGCTTGCCTTTGTCTTTTACTGGTCTTTCTGTATGGCCATACTTGCCCAACAATCTTCTGGTAATGTCGTAGAGCTGTTTTATGTTGCCGCTGCTTGCTGCCTTTTCTGCCTCTGCTGCCAAGCTGTCTGTGTAGGCCCTCTTGTCTGCCCTGATACTCCTCTTCACCTCGCGGTTGGCTTCCAAGTATTCCTCCTGTGACCTTGCTTTGGCTGCTCTCGTGCGACTGTTGTTGACAACTGCTTTCTTCTGCTTCCTCACTTCTATCTTCTTCAAGGTCTGTGCCGACAGCCAGTCCTTGTGATGGTGTTCCCTGAACCCTACAGTGTCTTTGCAGGTTGAGTTCAGCGCCTCTCTAACTGCGTTCCACTGCTGCTCTGTGGTGACCACCTCCTCTTCATTTACTAGCTCCTGTAGCGCTTAAAACGGTTGGACATCACCAGTTTGAACTCTTCTCTCAATCCAGTCTCTCTTAGGAGGCCTACATTATAGTGCTGTCTTCTTGTTGTCTCTTTGTGGCTTTTCTTTAACTTGAGCTTTATTCTTAAGGTAAGCAGATGGTGGTCTGAGGCGACATCTGCTCCCCTCCTCACTCGAACATCTTGAAGGGATCTGCTAAATTTCTTGCTAATGCAGATATGGTCTATTTGGTTCTCTGTAGTATGGTCAGGTGAGACCCAAGTTGCTTTGTGTATTCTTCTGTGCGGGAAGATGCTGCCTCCAATGACAAGTCTGTTTAGAACACAAAAGTCTACAAACCTCTCAACGTTCTCGCTCATCTCCCCTAGTCCCTGTCTCCCCATCACCTCTTCATATTTGGTACCGGTCTCAGGCCACTTTACAAATTTCAAATACAAGCGATCAAAAATCTCTGTAACTTCAGTAGCTGACTGGCCCTTCGTTTGTCTTGTACTGTGTTTGTCTTAAATGGCGTAAATCCGTGTCTGTTTCGTGAGTGTGTGTGTTGGGTTTCAGGCGCGGCGCTTTGGGTCGATTTCCCCAAAATTGAGAAAAAGCGCCTATATAATAACGGTATTATTATTATTATTATATTCTGTGTTGTCCTCCCCTATTTCAGCATTAAAATCGCCCATGACGATGGTGACGTCTTGCTTCGCACATTTGTGCACAGCACTCTGGAGTCGGTCATAGAACTCTTGTTTCTCTTCCTCGTCACTGTCATTAGTGGGCGCATAATGTTCAGCTTGATCTTTTTCTTGGTTCTAAAGGCTGCTGTGATAATTCTTGGCCCAAGAGGTTCCCAGACCATCAGTGCTCTCTGTGCCACTGGTGACAGCATGAATGCTACTCCTTCTGTATGGGGGGGCATTCTCTTCATGACCTGAATACAGAATCATCTCCCCACTTAACAGCCTTTTCTGGCCAGACTGCGGCCATCTGGCTTCACTGATACCTAGCAGGGAAAGGCTGTACTTTTGCATTTCCGCTGCTATCTGGGCGGCCCTGCCGCTCTGGTACATGGTCTTGACATTCCATGTGCCCATGGTTGTGTCCCTGGATAGAGAGAGGCGGCTCGGTCCTGTGGCTTTCACCACAGGATGTCATAAAATCTTCTGGTAGAAAAACCTTCCTCCTCCAGGAAAGGAATTGCTTTTTGTCTATTCGTCGGCGTTTTTGTAGCTATTTCCTTATTTACAGGGTGGGGAAGCTACCCCCATGCCCAACTCCCTTACTAGGAGGACCAGGGGTTTTCTGTCGGGGTCACTTTCCCTTAGACCATGTTGGTTCACAGCACCTTATTTCATTCGGTGCAACCCTCTCGTAAGTGACCCCCTATCCACCACCCAGGGGGCGCGCCTCAACGTCATATGGTCCCAGCGTGAGGGATTAGGAGATAGATCAACTGTTTTAGTTCAAGGGTGGTGCCAGAATAGCTTGGCGGATCCGCTGGCACCACCCTTGAACTATCAGTCAAATTCATTTCAAGCAATGGGTGTATCAGAATGATAAGGGTTAAACTAGCGATGAAAATGAAGTAAAGTGGATACTTAATTGGACAAAATTTTCCCCCAAGCAGCATTAATGTACAACATATTCCTGCTGGTAATCATGTTCTGAACGGATTCAAGAAAAATTTGAATCCAGAAAGTTTATTGCAAACCATAATATCTGGTTAATATTTATTTTTGTTATGATCAGAGTTATTGCAAGTCATGCTTTCATGCTTAAACGACTAGTCATACAACATGCAGTATTGTACTAGTTGTACAACAGTATCTGTTGTAACAGTCAGTGTATTATACCTGACATACAGCAGTCAGTATTGACAGCACAGCTTTCTATTGGCAGATTTAGAGATGAATAAATCATGTTCATAAACTTATTGGTTGAATTGAATTGGCTGTCGTCTGCAAATGCACCATATTATATGCATATTCAGTATTGGCACCCAAGGAAGAGCATCGCCCTCCCCACATCACCATCGGCGAGTCCGAACTGAAGTCTGTACACCAGTTTACCTACCTTGGCTGCATCATCACATCAGACGCCAAGCTGGACAAGGAGCTGGACAACAGGCTGGCAAAAGCGAACAGTGCTTTCGGGCGACTATTCAAGCGGGTGTGGCACAATCAACAGCTGAAAAAAGGCACCAAGATCAGCGTGTTAAGAGCTGTCATCCTCACCACCCTGCTGTATGGTTCCGAGTCTTGGGCCCTCTACCGCAGCCAACTACGACTCCTCGAACGCTCCACCAGCGCTGCCTGCGTACCATCCTTAGCATTCACTGGAGTGACTATGTCACCAACGTCAAGGTCCTTGAACAGGCGGAAACTGTGAGCATCGAGGCTGTGCTGCTGCGGACACAGCTTCGCTGGGCAGGGCACGTCTCCAGGATGGAGGATCATCGACTACCCAAGATCACTCTTTTCGGCGAGCTTGCCACTGGACACCGAGACAGAGGGGCACCAAAGAAGAGATACAAAGACGGTCTCAAGAAGTCACTTAGTGCCTGCCAAATCTACCACCGCCAGGGGTCTTCGCTTGCTGCGGACCGCGACACCTGGCGCTCCACCATTTACAAGGCAGCCGTCTCCTTTGAGGATTCTCGCAGAGCTGACCTTAAGGACAAGCGGCTCAGGAGAAAAAACAGAGTTGTCGTAACTCAGAACCCTGACCAGACCTTCCCCTGCAGCCACTGCGGTTGAACCTGCCTGTCCCGGATTGGCCTCTGCAGCCACGAACATGCCTGCAGACGACGTGGGCAAGCCCTATAGATTCTTCGTTCGCATAGTCAAGCCAAGAGATTGGATTATTGTAAAGCCATTCATAAAGTCGTAGGAATCATCGCAATTGGACCCGCTACTAACATGCAAAGGGTTAACATTTTCTTCATAACGTCCCTTAATATTTGGCACCAAGATGTCCCGGAGACAGGTATTACAATGTGATGTGTTGCGAAAAGTAGGGCAGATTTTAGTGATCTAAGCCTCCCCCCCCCCCCCCCCTCCTGGGGAGAACATCGATGTATATTTCAGTTTCTTCTATTTGTTTGTTGGTTTGTTGTGCTATTCAAGCTTTATTTATATGAATGACTAATGTTCATTGATGACTAATAAACATTTCTGTATGAGAGAATTGTGTTCAACACCTGTAATGCTTGCTTACTTAAGCCTGTCACCCCATCCAGGGTATAGGCCGTCGACGAGAGACCTCCAGCAACTCCTGTCCTGTGCTTCTCCTTCGATTTTACTCCAGGTGGTTCCCTGTCTCTTGATGTCTGCTTGGAGGTCTCCACGCCAGGTGTTTCTCAGCCTGCCTCTTTTCCTCTTTCCCTGGGGGTTCCATGACAATGCCTGCCTAGTGGTACTGGAAGCTGGCTTTCTCAGACTGTGACCAATCCATCCCCATCCCCATCTTCTTCGCCCAATTTCATTCTCTGCTGTTATCTGCTCTGTTCTCTCCCAGAGTCTGACGTTGCTGATCTTCTCTGGCCAGTGGATTTTCAAAATTCTTCTAAAAAATCTAAGGCACCTGTTTATGAAGATCTGTACTCTGTTGACTGGTTTTTGTCAACCTCCAAGTCTCTGCTCCATATAGGAGAAGTTCAACACCTGTAATGCAAACTAATTTAAGTCTTGTCTGCACTTTTTGATTTAGTACTTATTTTCATAAGTTTGTGTCAGTTTTATGATACGAGGTGTTTGATGATTTTGACTCAAGTTTATGGCTGCTATGTTCCTGTTGGCCTTTCTCTGTGGCAGTGGCACGTTCGTATTAGTGTCTTAACCTCCGTAAGCATGCATCCAACAATACAGAAACGGCCAGGTTATGATTGAGCTGCACCAAGGCTGCATTACAGATTAGGAGATAGATCAACCATTTTAGTTCAAGAGTGGTGCCAGAATAACTTGGCGCCTAAGGCGCCAAGCAATTCTGACAACACCCCAGAACTATCAATAGTATCATAGTCAAATTTATTTCAAGCAGTAGTGTATCAGAATGAAAAAGGTTAACAGTCAAAACAAGAAAACTATCAACATCAGTAAGGAACAAAATGTTTGTTGAGGAGGGAACATTAGTTAAGTAATCAAGAGGGAACTTTAATACTGTAATCAAATTTGCACAGTTGTGTTTATAAGCTATAAATGCTCTTTATTAATATTACTAGTATTAAGATCATGAAAAATGCAGGTGTGAAAGCACAACTCAAATTGCTTTTCAAAGTAGGATGCAGGGTGGGTCCTTAACTCATTCTGCCCATGACACAGCACAGAAAGATGTGGCTTGACCATGATAGTTCAAGGGTGGTGGCATGCAGAATAGCTTGGTGCCTATAGGCACCAAGCTATTGTGCCACCACCCTTGAACTATCATGGTCGATCTGTCTCCTGAATTGTAATGCAGTCTTCAGAGGATAACTCCAAAATGTGGGTATTTTGTACCTCTGGCACAATGAGTTAACACTACCACAGTACCAAAACTACTACTGTTTAGGATCCAAGTTTAATCAGCTAATCTGTTGCAGGTCTGGCAACAAGCACTGTAGCACTAGCAGGCTGTGTTTACTTTGACTCCTTGAAGGTACTTGTAGGCTCAAGTAGAAATACCATAATCCACGCCCTTTTTAAGTCCCTTCTATTTAATTATAGAAGGGACTTTTTAGGACGAGTCGCGGTGGGGCGAATTTAATAGCATATCCATGATGTCAAAGGCGGGCATGCTAAACCTCTAACAATTGAAGTAACAAGATAAAAATTACGTCATGTCTCATTACGCTAACCTCGCTGCTGAACATACATTTTGCGGGAAGCGCCATATGTGTGTATGTTTGTGTGTGCATATGTATGTATGTAAACATGAGAATCTAAGATATTTTTGTACACCAAGCTTCAAACTTGGTGAAATACTTTCTTAAGTGGGTGGCTAAGAGAGCCTATGAGCATATTGTAATTGAATGTCTCATTGAAGACATGAACAACCGTTTATAGGAAGTCGGTTGACCCAGATTAGAGTCTGTAATTTTTGTCATATTTACTTGAACTTTGCATATAGCTAGTTTGGAGAAAGACATTGGATGAGTTCGTTAGCCAGCTTTGTATCCTTTCAACTTCTTTAGTAAAAATTAATTCTTTTCAGAAAAGAATTAAAACAGTAAAAAACCTTGACTTCTAGAGAAAGTCAGACAGTGTCGGTGCCGTAAAAGAGGCAACTCCGTCACCACGCAGACACTGACATAATACTCTAAATATGACGTCATTCTCTCTCTCACACACACACACAAACATATGCGCATCTCCATGAGGAATAGATCCTCGTGCACCCTCCAGGCACAGGAGGATCTATGCCTCTTGGAGATGTTTGGAGCGTGCGCGCATGCATGCACTAACAGGCACACACATCACATGCTTTCAGAAGAGCATGCAGTAGTATATCATGCAGGTAAAGTCAACCTGCTTTCACACAAATTTTAGCAAGACTGAAATTGTACCGTGAAGTTCTAGTTTTGTCACCATTTTCTCAAGCCTATGAAGCAAAAGTGAAACTCATATCACGTAAAATATAAAATTTCGTAAAAACTACAACTTACGTCATGACAAATGACGTTTGACAAATCAATGACGCGTATGTTCTGCTCCCTTTATAGAACTCACTGACGCATTGGCAGATCTGCGAAACTTCTGCCCTTCATTACCTGCATCATCAACACATCTCTAGAGAACATCACCTCCCCACCCGGGTCTGCCCTGGGGGACTTGGGTGGGGTTAGGTACTTTTTAGTTCCCAGGGTCACCCTGGTCAGCCCCACAGGGTGGGTTTCCTTTCTATTCTGGGGCATGTGTTTCTGTCTACCCTTGGTCCATTCACCTGTATTTGTCTTTTTAAAACTCTCCCTACTGTCTGCGCTGCCTGTAGCTCTTGATATTGGATGTGTGTTGCTAAATGGTCACAGCTTTATTTAGGCCCCATGATGTAGGTTTATTTAACGTATTTGACCGGCTGGCGACATACATTCAATTTTCTGTTTAGTTTTTTTTTTTTCTTTTTCACAAGCAGTGCAGGCACGTCCTGAGAAAGCCTTGTTGCTGTCGGGACGTTAAGCAATGTACAATCAATCAATCTAGAGAACGGTTCTGTCCCTGATATCTAAGTCCGCAATCGTCCGTCCTCTCCTTAAACAACACAACCTCGACCCAAACGAACTCAAAAACTATCGCCCAGTCTCCAATATCTCTTTCCTGTCCAAGCTTCTTGAGAAGGTCATTCTCAACCAGTTCAACTTCCACCTCGCCGACGTCAACCTCCTCAGTCCCTTCCAGTCTGCCTATCGCAAACATCACAGCACTGAAACAGCCCTTCTGCATATCTTAAACGACCTACTTCTCTCCACCTACTCTGGCAACATCTCCCTTCTTACGCTACTCGACCTCTCTGCCGCCTTCGACACTATAGACCACTCAATCATCCACCACCGCCTTCACCACTCCTTTGGCATCACTGACTCTGCTCACTCCTGGTTTCTCTCCTACCTCTCCGACAGACAGCAGTCCGTCATCATCAACGGCGTCTCCTCCAACCCAGTCACGCTCTCCTGCGGAGTTTCACAGGGGTCCGTCCTGGGCCCGGTCCTTTTCACACTCTACACCTCTCCCCTGTCCAACATCATCCAGTCTCACCACATACACCACCACCTCTATGCTGACGACTCACAACTAATAGACAAAGACAAACTCGACAACACTCGGTCACTACTGACTCGCACGGCTGATGGCTACGAAGACGTGAAAAACTGGATGACAGCAAACAAGCTTAAACTGAATGACGACAAAACAGAAGCCATGCTGGTAGGCACTCGCCAGAAATGTTCCCAGCTCCCTCCCTCCCTCCACCTTTAACTCGACAGCACCCCCATCTCCCTCTCTGACTTGGCCAAAAACCTCGGCGTTGTCCTCGATTCCTCTCTTTCCATGACCAGCTTCGTCTCCGCCATGACCCAGGCATGCTACTTCCACCTCTGCCGCATCAGTCAGATCAGAAAATACCTCACTACCGAAGATACCACCAAACTTACTGTCTCTCTCATCCTATCTCGCATCGACTACTGCACTGCAACTCTCTCCTTTCCGGCCTCCCTCACTCCACCACTTTCACTCTCCAGCGTGTCCAGAACAATGCTGCCCGCTTCGTCCTCAGAAAGAAAAAAATCCGACCACATCACTCCCCTGCTCAAACTCCTTCACTGGCTTCCCATCCCCCAACGCATCCAATACAAGATTCTGTCTCTCTGCTAAAAATCCCTGAACAACTGTGCTCCCGCCTATCTCTCAAACTTACTTCACCCCTACACTCCTCCCCACTCCCTCCGCTCCGCCTCCGACCCTCTCCGCCTCCACATCCCCTGCACCAAACTCGGCACTTTCGCCCACCGCTTCTTCTCAGTATATGGTCCATCCACCTGGAACACTCTCCCACTGTCTCTCCGTCAGAAACACTCTCTCCTCCTTCCAGTCCGCCCTCAAAACTCACCTCTTTCAACAGTTCTAGCACTATACCACCACACTCCCCACTCTAAGGAGACTGTCGTAATGTATTTCACTATTTGTGGTACGTGAGTCTAAAGCGTGCGCATGCATGCGCGAGTTGTGAATGCGCACTTAGAGTTATAATTATTATAAGATAAGCACATTATAAATACCCTAAATATTATTATTATTATTACTTTTTCAATAGGAGATAATTCAAAATCAGAATCAGGTCAAAGACAAAAGTTAGAGACCATTGACAGCGAGTACAGCTCTCATATAGAAGGGACTTTGTGGGTTATAGTTCATCCCATCTTTTTCAACTTTGGAGTATTTCTGCTCTACAATGGGATAAAAGCCAGTGTGCCCATTTTGCGAAAAGGTAGATTTGCAATGTAATACTTTGAAACCTTTCCTTTACACAAATTAAAAATGGGTGTTCTCTCTGCTTGTACCCCCCATCCGGGTCTGCCCTGGGGGACTTGGGTGGGGTTAACTACTTTTTAGTTCCCAGGGTTACCCTGGTCAGCCCCACAGGGTGGGTTTTCCCCTCTATTCTGGGGCATATGTTTCTGTCTACCCTTGGTCCATTTACATGTATTTTAATTTTTTTAAACTCTCCCTGCTGTCTGTACCTGTAGCTCTTGATATTGGATGTGTGTTGCTAAATGGTCTTAGGTTTATTAAGCATATTTGACCGGCTGGCGACATACATTGAATATTCTGTTTAGGTTTTTTTTTTCACAAGCAGTGCATGCACGTCCTGAGAAAGTCTTGTTGCTGTCAGGACGTTAAGCAATGTACAACCAACCAACCATCTCTGCTGGTACTGGCTTTGTCATTGTAGACATAGTCACTTGGAGGTTTTTTCTTATCCCTCAAATTATTTGAAAATGCCAAGCATACATTGTACATTTCATAGTTCAGTATTATTGTTTTGGTCTGTGATTTTGTATGTGGTGGCTCTCTTGTTGTAAGGTGAAAAATTACAGGTCAGCACACATTTTGCTGGCATGATGTCTGATACTGTTAACCCTTATCATTTAGAATACATCACTGTGTGAAATAAGTTTGACTAAAATAGTTTAAGGGTAGTGCCAGAATAGCATGGCGCCTCTAGGTGCCAAGCTATTATGGCACCACCCTTGAACTAAAGCCATTGTCTATATCCTTATTTGTAAGTACTATAAATATGTAGCTTGCATATGGCAGTGTACAAATTTGAAGCTTTTAGTCTCAGTATGATGTATAAATAACTTTCTGTGTTGTAGGTGACTCCTGTGACACAACTAACCAATCCGCCAAACCAGCTCCAGGATCTCGGTCAGCTTGTACAGAAGATTCATATGACTCCCACACATCGGGGTCAATGACCTCGTATCACAATCTTCCCCTCTCTCAAGTGAGCCATATCAGTCTGCCGAAGGCGTTTGTGCGAGTGCAGGACATATGCAAAACTCCTGATGAGGATGTTCTCAAGATGATGAAGCGACAGATGAAAAATGACGTCCGAGGTGATGCGAACAGTCCCAGCTCCTCTGGGGAAAGGGATGAGACATCCAAAAGAAAATTATCTGAGTCAGGGACTGGAGACAAGACAGTATCATCTTCATCCACCGCTTGCAGTAAAAACATCTTTGAACAGTTTGGCACAGAAGTGGGTGGGCGAAGATCTCCACGTCGTAGTGGCAGTCCTCGGGGAAGCCTTTCCAGTTCGTCATCCGTTCAGGAAAACGCTCCATCCAGATGTGGCAGTGAGGAAAAGCAGCAACTAAGCATTGCATCCGCTGTCAAAGCACTGCGTGGGATCTCCGAAAAAGTTGGCGAAGGCCGAGGAAAAAATAAAACCCAGAGAGAATCTAACTCTAGTAGAAGTTCACGGGAGGGAAGTCCACGGACACAATCCCCAAAGAAACAGTCGCCACGCAGATCTGGAGACAGAATGAGTCCCCCAGATGCTGGATTGAAGGCACCGAAAGTGAAAAAGACTAACTCGCCACCATCTTCTGAAAGTAGTGATTCTTCTCCCATGCCTGTGAAAAGAGTTCTTTCTCCCCGAAGACCGAGTCCAGACCAAGCTGGTGGACTGTTGATGTCACCACAGACATCTGGTAATAATAGCAATCAAGCAAAGTTGCCATCTCATGGCTCTGTTGGAGCAACGTCCACGTCTTCCACTGCAGTCAAAGACCAGCATGGGTGTATTCGCATTCTCTCTAGCACTTCACATACGGTTGGTGCAAAGGTGCTGCCAGTTGAATTGGATTCACCTTCACCTTCACCTTCAAAAACATCTAGAAGACTTTTTTCCAACACAGATTCAGGAGGCAAAGATGCAGGGAATGAAACTAGAGACAGCTGTAGTATGGACAACAAGAAGGCATGTCTAAGGCAGGGAAATAATAACTCAGAACAATGCGCAAACTCACAGACACCAAAGCAAAATGTAGGGCAACCACATGATGCATCCAAGTCGGATGACACAGATTCTTCTTTGCTGTGTGCTATGTTGGTAGGTGGAAGTGAAGTGACAAAAAACTATGAGCAAAGTCGAGAGCAGAAATCACACACATGTGCATCACAGCCATCTCCCAGTACAAGCCGTTTATTTGCAAATGACACTTTCTTTGATGATGATTCACTGCAGGAAATGCATGAGGCAAAGCCTTTTGAACTCCCTGTACTGAGTAGACTGCCACCTCTCCCTCCGCCTAATTTGGCCATCCTTGAATTGACGAAAACAGAGGTACCAGAAACTTCTGAACCAGACTCTTTGAACAAAGCTTTGCCAGGACATGTCATTAAAACATCAACTCTTTTGAATTTGATCTCCAAGGTGAAAGATTACTTACACCTTTCAACAGATGACTGTGGAGAGAAAAATGTGACTGACTCAGAAGTCTCTCCATCAGAGTGTAACAGCCAGGAATCAGTGTATGGAAGTGCCAGTCAGGAATCGTCAAAATCCACTCATGCAAAGAAAAACAGTTACACTGTCTTGTCCAGCACAAGTGTTCCAAAATCAAAATCAGCTGAATCTTTCAACTCAAAAGTAGATGGGTTCAGAAATAACAAGTCTGGCTGTACTCAAAATGATACAAATGGAGTAATTCTGAACTCTGGTGTTGCAACTAGCTGCACATCATTGACTAATGTGAACAAAGACCTGCGGATAAGCAGTGACAGTGCTGTGAAAAAGACACCAGTAGAAGTTGCCCTGAAAGCCCAGGCCCCAGACCAGTCTAAAGAGTTGCTTTCAGCATCAGTTTCAAAAGCTGCTGATGGGCATTCTGCTGAGAAGCCTGGCACTCCTGACAGTCTGGGAGAACTGGACAATGCACAGATTACAAAGGCTGCAACTGAAGTAGGGGATTTTGGACAGGGCGAAGAAGGAAGTGGTAAAGTGTTGGAAGCTACTGGGTCTTCAGGCTGCAGTGGACTCGGACACTCTACCACTGCAGCTCTGAGCGAGGGCAGCCAGCCTCAGACTGCCAGTAGTGTCGGTGGGGCACAATCTTCCACCTGGCAGCCTTCACCTTCTCTGTGCTCAAGGCCCCAGGCCCCGTCTTCAGGAGCACTGACCAGAGCTGCTTCAGATCATTCCATCCTTATTTCTACAACCGGTGCCAGAGCATTTGCAGGGAGCTCAGCTTCTTGTTCTAGGCCTAGATTAACCAGTCATCCTGGTGTCCAATGCCCAGTCAAGAAACGCTGGCAGCCCAAGGTCCAGTCCATCCAGACAGAAGGTGGTCATTTGTGGAGCAGATCACACACAGTGGTGTCTCCCTCCTCCCTTGAAATCCTCTCTCGTCCCATCAAGTCCTCATCTAACAACCAGTCGGCCTTCTGCAGCAGGGACCTTGACCAGTACCTCCACAATCCAGCCAACAGAATCACCGTCCCTGCCTCCAAGGAATCCAAGCTGGCTGAGATTGTCCTGTCTGAGAGCAAGTACAAGTCATATGAAGAGCTGCAGCAGGTCCTCAGAAAGTCACGTTCTTATGAACATCACGGTTCTGATGGTGAAGATATGCTGCTCAAGAGTGATGAAGATTATGAGGACCATGACGATGAGAAGGATCATGAAATGTCCAAGAAGGTAGATCCAGACTTTGAAGTTCTGGATGGCCTCGTGTTTGCCTCTTTCGAGTCTGAGATGGCGATGCATGCTCATATGACCGTGGAGAAGGTTCTCAAGTGGGACAAGGAGCCCATGGCTTTTGTAAACATTGCCAAGTTCCGTGCCTTTGAAGAAAGTCGTAGGCAGCAGGGTGATGGGCGCAGAGAGAGCCAAGGACTGCGTGGTGTGCACATGCGATGGAGGAAGTACCAGCGCCTGTATCGCAGGGAACTCAAAAACATTCATGAAGAGAATGGTGTCCCATGGCTTTTTGGCAAGGTGTCGGAGAAGTCGTCAGACATCACCAAGATCAAGAACTGGAAAAGAAAGTTTGAAGACATCAAGACGGAAGATGGCCAGGACAGTCAAGGTGAAGAGAGCCAGCAGAAAGTCAAGCGCAAACGAAAAACCTATGTGTTTTCAACCAAGAAAAAGGTCAAAAGGTTAGGTGTTGTGACAGACAAAGACTCTGATCATGACACTAGCTTTGGAAGTTTCAAGGCTGAGGCAGATGAGGATAATGAGGACTTGGACAGCAGCCTGGAGGTTAGTGATGATGGAGAATATGGACGGCCCATCCCCATTGATGAAGATGACTACATGGCGGAGGTGCAGAACTCCCTCATGGAGATGGACATGAAGCAGCACGGCATGCGCAGATCTAGAACCATCTTCACTCGCCTCAACATGGGGCCTGAGGACCGACACATCTTCAAGAAGCTGGGAGGCTGGGTCACCAGACTTCGCATGTACAGGAGGATGCCTAATGACAAAGGTGTTTTAGATGCCAGCTCTGACAAGGAGAAGAAGAAGCAACGAAAGCAGAGAAGAGAAATTTACATTAGCCTCCCGCTTATCACCTCTGCCATGGCTGAGAAAGCAGTGTCTGTGCTACAGTTAAACACTGTGCCAGGTCCGAGGGTAACACGGTCAAGCAGCAGCAGTAATGATGCATCAAGGTTATTTGGGGGCGGAGAGTCTGTTCATCAGGCAGACACCTCACATAATGTCGAGACAAAACCTTGTGACAAACCTGGTGAGTTGGACAAACGTTTTTAAATCCCCACCCGGGTCTGCCCTGGGGGACTTGGGTGGGGTTAGGTATTTTTTAGTTCCCAGGGTCACCCTGGTCAGCCCCACAGGGTGGGTTTTTCTCTCTATTCTGGGGCATGTGTTTCTGTCTACCCTTTGTCCATTCACCTGTATTTGCCTTTTTAAAACTCTCCCTACTGTCTGCACTGCCCGTAGCTCTTGATATTGGATGTGTGTTGCTAAATGGTCTTAGCTTTATTTAGGCCCCATGTGTTAGGTTTATTTAATGTATTTGACCGGCTGGCGACATACATTCAATGTTCTGTTTAGGGTTTTTTTTTCACAAGCAGTGCAGGCACGTCTTGAGAAAGCCTTGTTGCTGTCGGGACGTTAAGCAATGTACAATCAATCGTTTTTAAATAATTTATTTGGTTGTAACAATGCATGGAAAACTCACTGGGTTTGGGCTCTTGTCTTAGGTGGTAGCAAAGTGAACTTGGGCACTGATCACATCAGAGCCTAGATTCCTTTTGCTATCACTTGCTACTACTAATAATAATAATAAAGAGGATTTTTATGGCACCTATACATGTTAAAATGCTTGAGGAACCAACAAAATACTACACAATAAAATGACAAATTACAGCATATGACCAAAAACATGAACTCTGACAATAGGCCTGTTGCAAGTTCCCGAGCAGGGCGAGAATGCTCGCTAGATTACACGACTTTGAGCAAAGACAAGACTTGGCTAGCCACAAATTGGGGGCAACTCGGCTCTGTTAAGCTTGCACGATACATTTTTGCTGTGAATCACATACAACATGCGGGAAATTTAAGCTCGGATTGGCAAATAATGGTAGACGCTTGCTTCCTGGTTATACAGTTGATAAATACAACCTCCTTTTTTTATTTTTTTGTGGAAATAATACTGAGCAAAATGATCTCACAACATTCATGAAAACTGCATATGGCGATGAAGCCAGTCAGGGTGACTTCGGAAAATGGTTGTCATAAAAAAAACCTCAGTAGCTATTAGTTATTTAACTTTGTTTTACTAACAGTAGATGCATTTTATTCAAGTAAACTCAGCTTATATATGGTGATTTCATGGAAATTGTTTATGTAAAGTTTTCCCACTTGCACTGCCAATCATCCATAGTGGTGCTGTCTTGCCCGCAGCCCACTGCGCTTTCTCGCAAATGGTGCTACTGCTAGAGAGTGGGCTAGTTTGGGGGAACTCACAATCTCCGTATTGTCATATCTCAAAGATTGTTAATTATGTTGTAAGATTGCATTTGAAACTGGCCTGGAGCTGCTTTCTGGAGAATTTGGGAAGATCAATCCACAGAGGGGGATTTTTGTATGAAGATGATCTTTATCCAAAGAGACAAATATTATTATCACACATAGGTTTCAGATAGAGAAAATGTGTGTAAATGATACTACATTGTTGGTGACTAATTTTTTCCCATGTCTGTGGAGAAATATGCGTATATAGTGCCCTATGTGGACTTTTAAATATTCTTTACATTAAAAGCAGTTGCAGGGGTGGATCTTACCTGGGTTCCAACTTTTTGTTTGGGACCTTCAGCCTGACACAAATGGAGGTGGGTGGGGGTGTAGATGTAAGCACAAATCACAAAGCTATTGCCATTTACTGAAATATCAAACAACAGATGGGGTTTCAAACTCCCCCAAAAGGAACCTTTGTTGTAGCTTTTTTTTTGGCTTATGTGCGAAGCAAAAGTGAGTATGTTTTGGGCCAGTGGTCGTCCGTCCGTCCACCATCGTCCGTGGTAAACTTTAACGTTGGCATTTTCTTGGAGATTATTCAAGCCACATTCTTCAAACTTGGTCCAAGGATACTTTGTGGTAAGACCTTTCTAAACATACCAAATTGAGTGACCTTTCACAAAGGTCAAGGTCACAGGGGATCAGAAACTAGGTCAAAAATAGCTATATTTTGACATAATTTCTTTTTTCCCAAATACTACTTGCAACTTCAAACCAAAAATTGGTACAAAGATACCTGATGGTAAGACCTTTCTATACGTACTAATTTGGTTGATCCCTCGGAAAGTTCAAGGGTCACAAGAGCTCAGGAAATAGGCGAAAAATAGCCATATTTTGACAAAAGATGTTTTTTCTCAAATACTATTCACAACTTCAAGTTCAAACCAAAACTTGGTACAGAGATACGGGATGGTAAGACCTATCTATGCATACTAATTTGGATGACCCCTCAGAAAGGTCAAGGGTCACAAGGGCTCAGGGAATAGGTCTGAAATAGCCATATTTTAACAAAAGATGTTTTTTCTCAAATACTATTCACAACGTTAAACCCAAACTTGCTACAGAGATACCTCATGGGAAGTCCTTTCTATGCACACTAATTTGGTTGATCACTCAGAAAGGTCAAGTGTCACGAGAGCTCAGGAAATAGGTCTAAAATAGCCATATTTTGACTAAAGATGTTTTTTTCTCAAATACTATTCACAACTTAAAACCCAAATTTGGTACAGAGATACCTGATGGTAAGACCTATCTATGCATACTAATTTGGATAGGTCAATGGTCACAAGAGTCTGGCAAATGTGTGTAAAATGCTGATTTTTGATAAAATTGTAGGTATTCCCAAATTTTTGCAAATTTTTCAACCAAATTTGGTACAAAGATAGCTGATGATAAGACCTTCCTATTCATACTAATTTAGTCAAAGGTCAATGGTCACGTGGGGTTTGACGTGTGTGAAAAATGCTTTCATTTTCAGAAAACATGGATTTTGCTGCTGCAGAAGCCAGCCCTTGTCACAAAGGTCACACATGTAAATCAGTCATACACATGAGCCATAAAGGCTTTGCCTTTCTTGTTTTTTTTTTTTTGTTGTTTTTTTTTGGGGGGAGGGGGGGGTCCAGGACCTCTGGAACCCCCCCGACCCCCCTACCCCCCTCCCCCCCTTCCCCCTGCTGATCTGCTCCTGCAGGAGTAGGCTTGAACATCTGTAAAATCCATTTTACACAAAACAGTTTTAATGTAAAGTATCTTTAGAAGTCCACTAGTGTTATGGACAGATAGATCAGTGATCTGTTTGTTGCCTATTTGTCCTTCGCTTCTAGGGACCTTAATTTAACCATGACTGTTAAAAGCAGTGGATTTAAAATTTTGCCCAAAGATACTTTTCAAAGGTCAAAGATACTTACTTTGTATACATGCCATTTTGTATTTCAAATGTCAAGGGTACATGGTCAAGAAATTTGTAAAAACTTGCACATTAATAAGGAAAATCAGAATTTCTCTCAGATATGCTTTGGCTCATGTGCGGTAGCAAAATTGAGTCCTTGTAATGGGTTGACTGTCCCTCATTCAATGTCCATCATCTGTCTCTGGTGAAACATGAACATAAGCATTTCCAGCTATTTACTGAATTCAGTTCGTTGATTTAAAGCTTGGGACAAGGGTACTTTAGGTCAGAACCTTTCTAGATGTACCAGTTTGAGTGATCTCTTGATCAAAAGTCATGGTCACATAGGGTCAATAAATAGCTAGTTTTGTTTTCTCAAATACTGTTCCAACTGAAAACAAGATGAGGATTTCATCCCAAAGTCTACCGTATTGTTTGGAGCTCAGACGCGTTTATCTTTTAGGAACATTCAGAGTTGTTCATATTTTTAGGCTAATTATGCTGATGCTTTTCCCTCCTCTCTAAGCCAACCCCTGATCAACACACACGGCGCACACAAGTAAAGACGGACACTTCCCACCATTAGTACGCTCTGTGGGCTCGTGTAGCGACAGGAATCCATCTCCTTCTACTCTAACCTAGCCAACCCTCTGATCCACACACACTGGCACACAGAAATGATAAAGACGGACACACAGCGATTCCCGCCATTCATAAGCTCTGTGGTCTGGCGTAGCATAGCTATTCTAAAGAAGAATAATAGCACGAGCAGCGAAATGTCACATCAAGCTTCACGTCATGGCATCATTAGTCCCATGATGTTGTGTTCATAGTGACGACTCAATGTTATATGTCGCTAATTGCAGTACTTACTAACATTTGACGTATCAGAGAATCAACTTTTCAAGTTTCTTGCTGATTTTCACGCCTAGGGCTTATAAGGTCACAATTTGATCTAATTTTATCCCATGGCCGGGACAAACAGCAGGCTTATGCAAACACTGTTTATGACAAATCATGTGGGTATTAATGAGAAGATAGTTTTTTTTCGCAAAACAAAAATTAAAGTTATGTTAGCTGTTTTACAAATGATTCCTAAAAAGTGGTGCAGAACATTTTCTGATTTTTACACCTAGGGCATACAGGTCACAATGGACTTGATCGTACCCGACAGCGAAGACAAACTGTAGGCTTATGTAAATACCGTATACAAAAAAGTCATGCGATTATTAATGAGACGATTGGTTTTTTCATAAAATAGATTCGATTGTTTTAAGATTAACCCATATAATTTGTGAATTAATCCCAAAAACGTGAAAATATATGTTTTTAAAATTTCATTATCACTCAAAAGTTCTAGAGGTACAATACTATTTAACAAACTCATTCAATACCTCCCTTTTATCTAGCTATACACAAAATATCTAGTAAAAATAAGAAATATTACGGACTTCAGTGTGGATCAACCGGTTTTTGTGAAACAGCCATTTTCATGCCAATGAGCATCTTAATCAAAAAGTTTTAAAAAAGGTCCCGAGATGATTCTTTCAGAGACAGTATCCTAAATTTCAAGCTTGTCCTTTCTCAAATGCGGGTTCTGGTCGCTGTCACATAGCGTTTGGCTCAAAAATGACATTCTTTAGCAAGGTTTGTGTAGCTAGACGTGACTTCATTTTTATCGTGTTACTTCTTTGCCATAATTTCTGCGGCGCATGCCAAAAACGTCATGTGCATGCTCCGGAATGCGCTCCGACCCAGCCAGAGATACCTGATGATAAGGCCTCTATGCATACTAGTTTGGCTGGCCCCTCTGAAGGTCAAGAGTCATAACTGGTTCACAGATGCCTGCAAATACCTATTTTTTGATAGACATTTAAGTATTTTTGCATATTTTTGGCTTGCACGCAAAGTAAAAGTGAGTCTGTCTACTGGGCCAGTGGTTGTCTGTAGTCCGGTGTCTTTTGCCCATCATCCGTGGTAAACTTAAACATTGACATTTTCTTAGAGACCATTCAATCTTCAAACTTGGCCGAAGGATCCTTTGTGGCAAGGCCTTTCTAAACATACAGATTTGATTGACCTCTCTCACAGTTCAAGATCACAAGGGATCAGGAAATAGGTAAAAAGAAAAAAAAAGCCATATTTTGACCAAATTGTTTTTTGTTTTTTTTTCTCAAACACTTCACAACTTTAAATCCAAGCTTGATACAAAGATACCTGATGGTAAGACCTTTCTATGCATACTAATTTGGTTGACCCCTTGGAAAGGTTAAGGGTCACAAGAGATCAAGAAATAGGTCCAAAATCACCATATTTTGATAATGTTTTTTTCTCAAATAATATTCACAACTTCAAACCCAAACTTACAGAGATGCCTGATGGTAAGACCTTCCTGTGCATACAATTTTGGGTGACCCCTCGGAACAGTCAAGGGTCAAAAGAGATTAGGAAATAAGTCACAAATGGACATTTTTTTTACAAACATTTCTTTTCTCGAATACTGTTTACAGCTTCCATCCCAAACCTGGTACAGATATACCTGAGGGTAGGACCGTCCTATACATAATTTGGAAGACCCCATGGAAAGGTCAAGGGTCACAAGAGATCAGCAAATGATGTGAAAAATGTGTGTTTGTTTCAAATTTAATTTTTATCAGCATTTTTGCAAAACTTGTCAACCAAACTTGGCAGAAAGGTAGCTGATTTTAATACCTTTGTAAGCATACTAATTTGGCTCATACTTGCGACGGTCAAGGGTCACAGGAGGTTGTCAAGAGTATGAAAAGTGCTTACATTTCAAGAAAACGTGGATTTTGCAGGTACAATTACAAATGCCCCTTTCCTTATGTTGCAGCACTTGAACACTTGCTTATTCAAGACCTGTTGGAAAGGTCAGGGTCACACAGGTCAGATTAATTATGTGGATAGTCATGTGCTTGAGCCTTGAGGGCTTTGCCATTCTTGTTCAATTAAATTTGGCAGAACGGTGGTGATGATGCAGTGAGATCTGTTAATGCCTACTAGATTTGGCTGATCTGTCTTAAGAGTCAGAGATAAGGCCAGTCAGTAAACGTGCAAAATCACATTGACAAAGCATAGGACTTTTCAGGTACATTGAACAATCTGAGTAATTACATATCAAGACACTTTAAAACACTTGCTGATTTGAGTGACCTTTGTTCAAGGTCACAGGTCTGAAAACTGTCTCAGTTGTGCATGTGAGCCATGAGGGCTTAACTGTTCTTGCTGAAAGTTGGTTGACAAACTTGGTACAGTGACAACTGATCAGACCTTTCCTATAGGTCAGGGGGCACGGGAGGTCAAGAAATGGGAGAAAAGCCCATGTATCATCTTGCAGTCAAATTTCATGTCAAATACTACAGACCCCACCCGGGTCTGCCCTGGGGGACTTGGGTGGGGTTAGGTACTTTTTAGTTCCCAGGGTCACCCTGGTCAGCCCCACAGGGTGGGTTTCCTTTCTATTCTGGGGCATGTGTTTCTGTCTACCCTTGGTCCATTTACCTGTATTTGTCTTTTTAAAACTCTCCCAACTGTCTGCACTGCCTGTAGCTCTTGATATTGGATGTGTGTTGCTAAATGGTCTTAGCTTTATTTAGGCCCCATGTTGTAGGTTTATTTAACGTATTTGACCGGCTGGCGACATACATTCAATTTTCTGTTTAGTTTTTTTTTTTTTTTTTTTTTTTTTTTTTTTTTTTTTTTCACAAGCAGTGCAGGCACGTCCTGAGAAAGCCTTGTTGCTGTCGGGACGTTAAGCAATGTACAATCAATCAATCAAATACTACAGTTTGAAAACATTTTTTTTTTGTTTTTGAGTGAACTTTCTTGAAGGTCAGAGGTCGCGCAAATATGTGAGTTGTCTTGAATGCAAAATTGTAGTACCTATTTTACATTTGAAGAGGTCTGAACATTTTATAACCTCGCCCTCTCAAACCAAAATTTTTGTTTATAGTACCGCTGACTGGATGTGCAAGGGGTGGGGTCGCAGTTAAATACGCACACATCGTCCACTTTTAGGTTGTTTATTCATGGCTTCTTACTTTAAAACACAGGTTGTCGATATGGCTGCATCTGTCACCTGTGCCAGCCATCGGGGGAGAGCGATGAGCAAGAACAGCCAGCAGTTACTGCCCCTCAGAAGCGCTCTTGCGACAAAGAGTACTGCCGTCTTGGTTGTATCTGTGACAGTTTGGAAAAGTCTAGCCAACACAGCACCCCATCACACTGCAGAAAGCCAGAGTGTGTTGTGAGTTGCAACTGTAAACCAGCTTCTCAAGGTCTGTAACATAGTTATGGAAGCTTCTTTTGTACTGCTCACAGTAAGTTAACCCTCTTAACCCCACGGCTGCATTGCCACATTTTGGGAGGCATTGTCTAACGACTGTGTACCAGTTGTAGGAGATGGATTGTCATTGATCATGATAATTCAAGGGTAGTGCCAGATGAGCTTGGCACCTTCAGGCGCCAAGCTCATCTGGCACTACCCTTGAATTATCATGATCAATCCATCTCCTGCTGCAGGGTCCCGGGGCTAAATGGGTTAAGGACCACCCATAAAAATGGCCATGCTTTCAAATAAGCACAAATGGGTCAAATTAACCCCTTGGGTGTCAGAGTTTTTAATCATGATGATTCCTGCAGGAATCATTGCGACTAAAACCATTAACGACACCCAAAGGGTTAAGAATTTGTCTTGGGATTTTTGGACCAGACTGTACACTTAGTCTGCAGTCGTGTCGAACATTCCACGACAGAATAGTAAACTTGGACAGATATTTTGTGCTTATTTGAAATCATGACCAACTCTCGGAGTCAGAGTGGCCTATAACTTATTGTTAGTAGGTTACGCACAGAAATGTTAAACATTTAGGGCTTAAAGTCTTTTGTCCATCATAAATCGATTTCAAAGACAGAGCACTGAAAAGAGATGAACAATTTTTTACCCCAGCTAGGTTCAAATCATGAGCTTTCAGACGAAAGACGAATGCTATCCCACCTGATCTGCCCAGCTCTCTTGGTATGCTTACAGCGACTGGTGCTGTAAACAGTACCAATAGCTGCATGCATAAGGGGATTTAAGCTAAGATATACACTTTCAGGATTTTACTTTTCAGACCTTCAAAAGATGGATGAACTAGCATAAAGTTGTGTCTAGTGTGCGTTATCTTTTGCGTAAAATATTTATTTCGTTTGGCCCATTAGTTTTCTTTGATCAGTTGATGCTCAGTTTACAACACTCCACTAGTTACCAGTACCTGCTAGGTTACCCTAACATGCTGCAGCCGAATTATCCGGTCAGAGGTTACACAGACATACTGCTGCACCTTACCTGATTTTCTAAATCTTTGAAAGCTAACTTGAGCTTGCCCTTTGTACTACATCAGACAGTGGACTGTGTTTCGACTATGTTTCTGCAGTCTTTGTTGATTTAACACTAATAAAGCCTAGATGTCCAAGAAACACCTCAAAGTGGCGTCAGCAGGAGGCATAGATCCTTGTGAACCCCCACAGCTGCGGGGGCTCATTAGGATCAATACCTCTTGCAGTTGGGGGGTTTTCAAATTTCATATTTTCTTGGCACTGAACAGGTTAAAGTGCGTACATAATGTGTTGCATTATTATTATTACTATTATGTGTAATGCCCAGTGCATATTGGTCTTGTGTAGAGCAGTGCATTGCCTCCACCAACTAAATATTGAAGCATATGGGTGTGTTTTATTATGAACAATAACAGATGAAGTTCAGCCTCTCAGCAAAGAGCCAGTTAATTCAGATGACTTGAAGGACAAGACCTTGACAGCCACAGCCGATGCAGGAGACACAGCGGACAGCAGTGGAGACGAACTCCCAACACTGGAGAAAACGACGGCCAGGCGACAGAGATCCACAGACCGGTACTGTAATCTTCCACGGAGACAGACATCATACAGAGTGGCTAAAAACCTGGACGCAGTGAGCCGCAAAGCCATGATGTTGTACGAGACAAGCGAGATCTATTGGGAGCAGAAATGCCTCCGGCGGAAAAAGGTAAAGGGCTTAAGGGTTAACCCTTTTAGCCCTGGGACCCTGCAGCAGGAGATGGATTGATCATGATAATTTAAGGGTAGTACCAGATGAGCTTGGCGCCTGAAGGCACCAAGCTCATCTGGCACTACCCTTGAATTATCATGATCAGTCCATCTCCTACAACTGGTACACAGTCATTGGGCAACACCGCCAAAATTTGAGAAATGGAAACTCGGGGCTGAAAGGGTTAAGAGGTAACATCCACAGGAGATAATAATAGTAATTACGGTATTTATAATGCGCTTATCTTATAATAATTATAACTCTAAGCGCTTGAACACAACTCGCGCGCGCATGCGCACTCTTTAGACAATGACTCACATACCACAAATACATTATGACAGTCAGAGCTTGGGGTGGGGAGTGTCGTGATGTTATAGTGCTAGAACTGTTGAAAGAAGTGAGTTTTGAGATAGATCATATATGTAATACTAATAGTTCTAGATTAGTTTCTGAAAAGTTTGGAGCTTTCATGTAGAGATCAGGCTATGGGTGCGTTGAACTGTCATGGTCCACGCAGCGTTTCAGTGTGTCTGTTAATCCCTGCAACACTGCCACTGGACATACCGTTGTTTTTTAAGTCATTGTTTACTCGGCGTTAAAGATTCCCAGCTGTCCCAGGAACACGGATACAAAGTGCTTTCAGCAAGAGGCACAGATCCTCATCAGCCCCCAGCAGTTGTGTGGGGCTCATGAAGATCTATACCTCGTCCTGTTTTGCAGCGTTCACTTTATCTCCTCAGTAAATGGGTTAACCCTTTTCATTCTGATACACTACTGTTTGAAATTAATTTGACTATGACGGTTCAAGGGTGGTGCCAGAATAGCTTGGCGCCTTAGGCGCCAAGCTATTCTGGCAACACCCTTGAACTAATATGGCTGATTTTTTTCCTCTGTAGTCTGTAATGTAGCTGTCATAGGACAATAAGCAAATGTGAAAAAATCTGCCTCAGAATGTAAGGGGTTAATGCTCAGTAAGTAGAGAATGTCAATGTGTGTGTCTTTTAAATTCAACTGCCAGAGTTTGAAATATGAGAAAATGAACTGTGATGCGAGGGGGGGGGGGGGGGGGGGGGGGGGCGGTTACTTTGTTCCATCCATACAAAATTGTGTAAGAGAGCTGTTTGGAAAATAAGCACAGCATGTGACAAGGTGGCGTGTAACATTAACAAAGACAGATTCCGCAATGCTTGTTCACATGGCCCAACCATGTTTTTTTCCTGTGTGAATTATTTTGCTTATATTAACGAGGGCTGGCTGTAACACCAAGAGAAACTTTCTGTCACAGAGCACAGATCCATCTGCAACACCTTCGCCGCCGACATCCAGTACAGCAACATCACCAGCAATGAGCTCCACTCACCCGGATGAGTCACCCGGATGTCAAACACTGCCACCCAACCCCATGCAGCTAGCTGGAGTCATAGCAGGTAGAGGACCTAGACATCTTCAGCCATTATTATAATCCTCATGTTTGTGTGGATTTGGGATTTGAACCCTATGGCTTCCCACCATTCTTCAAGTGCCTAAATGATAACATTAATACTGTTAAATGTGTGTTGGTTTGGGCCTTAACCATTTTCATTCTGATACACGTTTGCTTGAAATTAATTTGACTTTGATAGCTCAAGGGTGGTGCCAGAATAGTTCGGGGCCAGAGACGCCAAGCTATTCTGGCATCAGCCTTGAATTAAACTGAGCTAAATCTGTAATGTAGCCTTCTTAGGACAATAAGCAATGTTTTAAAAAATCAGCCTCATGCTGTAAAAGATTAACCCATTTAGCCCCGAGTCCCTACAGCAGGAAATGGATTGACCGTGATAATTCAAAGGTAGTGCCAGATAAGCTTGGCGCCTGAGGGCGCCAAACTAATCAGGCACTACCCTTGAATTATCATGGTCAGTCCGTCTCCTGCAAATGGCAGATATTCAATAGGCAACACCTCCAAAATTTGAGAAATGGGACCTTGGGGCTAAAAGGGTTAAGCATGTACAGCAGAGCCTGATTTTGCAAGAAATATGGTCATATGCGACGTACAGTCTTGAAGGGCGAAACGTGTCGCCATTCATCAACCATTTAGCCCTGATGCACTACAGCAGGAGATGGAACGACCTTGATAATTCAAGGGTAGTGCCAGATTAGTGGGCACTGTCAGGCGCCAAGCTAACCTGCCTCTACTTTTTAATTGTGATCGATCCATCTCCAGCAACTAGTAGTACTTAGTTGTTAGCTGACCCCTCTAAAGTCTGGGAAATGCGGCTGTGGGGTTATATTGAGCTGGTGACAGTGGCACGAATAATGGTCTTTAACCCATATCCATCTGGAAGACACTTCCAGTCAGGCACTGTGTGAGCTAAGAGGCCTTACAGAGAGTGCCTGCTCAGAGCTGACCGTTTTTAGGAAATTTTAGTGCTCGAGTGGTAGTTGTATAAAAGGCTTAAAACAGTCTCAACCCCACCCTAAAACATTACGTGTTGCATATCAGCAGATTCAGCATTGAATATACTAGCTATCCGTGTAAAAATAAACTGAGAAAAAGAAAACAGAAAAAAAATATTTTAGTGTAAAAGTGAGTTTATTGCAAAAATGTTCACATACCTTGTGTTCAAATACATTATTTCAATAGAAGGATCCAAAATCACTGCAGCATATATGCCTGTAAAATATACACACTTCTATTTTCTGCCTAATAAAAAAAGAATGAATGAAATCCATCAAGTGGTTTGAAAACTACACATTTTCTATTGACGCAAGGAATAAAATTGTCACGTTGCCAGCCATCTTGAAACCCAGGAAAATCATCGTCTTCCTCACTATCGCCGAAAATTTGACGAACTAAATCACTCAACTCATCGTAAACTTGTACATCTCGAATCTCCACCAACTCTTCATCTTCCCCTAATATGTTGTCGTCAGAATCTAATTCAAAATCGCCGCTTGTATCGCTCACATCCTCTCTCTCACCTGGCTCGGCAATCATGCTCGATGTATTCACTCTAACACGCGGCGAAAATTAGCGTAAAAAAGGCTTACAACTTCCGGCAAATTCTCGGTCGGAACTGGGAAAAGTGCACATATTTCGATGACGTTTAGAGCACTAACCTGTGATGTCATGGGAAGTAGGGGTTTACGTGTACACAGAGGGACACAGGGGAACCACCTAAACTACGCGTCGGCGAGTATACCGTCGGAAAGGGGGGCCTATGCGCGGCGGAGTATTCCGATGGAAATGGGTGTGTACGCACGCGGGCGTATACCGATGGATATGGGTTAACCATTATCATTTGGAATACACCAGTGTGTGAAATAAGTTTGACAAAAATAGTTAAAAGGTGGTGCCAGAATAGCTTGGCGCCTCTAGGCGCCAAGCTATTCTGGCACCACCCTTGAACTAAAACCATTGGTCTATATCCTAATGTGAGTACTAACTACTGTAATGTAGCTTGCATTTGGCAGTGTACAAATTTGAAGCTTTTAGCCTCAGTATGATATGGGATAATGACAGGTGATATCTCAGACAAGTTCCACTGTGGTTACCATTGAACATTGTCCACTTTAACCCATTCAGTGCCAAGAGAATCTGAACACGACCCAGCTGCAAGAGGTATAGATCCTCATGGGCTTGTGCAGTTGCGGGGGCTTATGAGGATCTATGCCTCTTGCTGACACCAGTTGGAACCCATGTTGAATTCACAAAGAATGCCGAAGCACAGTCTGCATCAACCGTCACTGTCACAGCAGGGGATGGATTTGCCATGGTAGTTTGAAACTTGTGCCCGATGACCTAGGCACCTGGGGAGGCGCCAAGCTAATCTGGCACTATCCTTGAACTGTCAGTCTTGGGCAGTGTATGTAGATGCCTCCCAAAGTTGCAAAAGTCACAAGATGTTAAAAGTGAAATTTGGTTTCTGTTTCTATGAAACTAAAGGGAACCAAATGAGGGGAGATTATCGATAGGACTTACAACTGGGTACAACTGGGTAGCCTCTTGAGTCTCCTCTCCTGGATACAACGGTTAGATTATCAATATTCATTATGTCGGCCTGGGCTTATTTTTCAGTTCGGTTGAAGGGACAGTTTTTTATTTTAACCTCCTTTTGATTTTACCCTTTTGTGTGTGCTGCAACGAGTACTGTTGACAGTAGTGGCTGCATGCAGAATGTGGTGTGCTTGGTCTGGCTGGAAGGCTGGATGTTTTTGCTGTGTTTCACTGCTCCAGCATAGCACACTTTTTATCTGCAGTAATTGGGCACTTTGCACATGCAGCCACAGTACCAGTAGCTGTATAGACAAAGGGTTTAATCCATTTAACCCCAGTGCATTAGATGGATCGAACTCCAGGAGATGGATCAAGCATGATAATTGAATGGTAATGCCTGATTAGCTTGATGTCTGATGGTGCCAAACTGATCTGGCACTACTCTTGAATTATCATGATCATAACATCTCCTGCAGCTGGTACACAGTCCTTAGGTGGCGCCTTCAAAATTTGGGAAATGCAGCCATGGGATTTTAAATGGGTTAAATGATCTGTTAAAGTATTAGTCATTTGGGTTTAACGCCGAGCAGGCAACCAAGGCCATCTCATGGCGGTCTGTGAAAGTGATCTTATCGTATAAATGATAATGATTTGCTCTTGTTTCAGGAGCTTCAGGAAGCTCAGATTCTGTGGCTAAGGAAGGCTTCAAGAAATATTCAGGCAACTTGAACAGTACTGATGGTTCTCTAATGCGTTCTCAAGAGGTAAACATTATCTATTAACTCAGGAACTAAATGAATTCCATTATAAAAAAAAATGGAAGTCACTTCGTTCTGGGGCTTAGAGAGTTTACTTGTTCGTCTTTGACAAGTACCTCACAACAAAAAATGAATCGAGGTACCCAACGGAGAAAGAAACACGCTTAGAAAAGATGGTTACAACACAATTTATTAATATTTTGGGTAAATACCGTTTGTCAAAATAGACAAACAAACAGTTGGTCGCTAGTTATCTTTATTCGCAGAAGGAATGTATCGCCCATGCCAGTTCGTGGGTCGTGCCATAATACATACCCTTTGTTTTATTTGGCCTCATTTGTATCCACTGTCTTTAACATGCTCAGTAGTTTTGCAAGAGGGTTAACTTAAAGTTTGGATCAGAGGAGTACCATTAACCCATTCAAGGCATGTTGCGTTCAGCATGTATGCGACATAAGCCATATATCTGGATGCACCTCATCTTGAATTCATGAGTTAAACGGAATGAAAAGTGTTAATGGGCTGTTTACTATGAGGCTAACGTTTTATTTGTTACCATGAGGATCACCACCCTTGAACGATCATTGTTGAACCGTCGCCAAAACTGTGACTTAGACATCAAAGGATATCTGTAAAGAAACAATTTTAACCTCAGGATGCAATGAGATAGATAGCAGACAGTACCAGACGCTGGCTGCATTTACACGGGGGTTATTTCGCCATGATTTCATTTGTTGCAGCCTCATATGAATTCGTCTGCAGTATCAATCAGTGATGAGGACATCAAAGATGCAACATCAAATGTATCTGGTCCAAACTACGTATCAAAGAGGTAAACGTGGCCATTATGTTTATATGATTTCAGTTTACAAAGTGGGCATAATCATTTTCAACTTTCAGTTTTCATTGCTTTGTTTTGTTTAAAATATAAACGTCTGAACACAAATTGTATTTTGTATTAATTTGTTTTAGAATTTAAATGCCTTAACAGAAATTCATTTTTGGCTCGCATGCGAAGCAAAAGTGAGCCATGTTCTGGGCCAGTGGGCGTCTGTCTGTCGGCCGTGGTAAACTTTAACATTGGCATTTTCTCGGAGACTACGCAAGCCACAGTCTTCAAACTTGGCCCAAGGATACTTTGTGGCAAGACCTTTAATAATAATAATAATAATTACGGTATTTATAATGCGCTTATCTTATAATAATTATAACTCTAAGCGCGCACTCACAACTCGCACACGCATGCGCACGCTTTAGACAATGACTCACGTAACACAAATAGTGAAGATACATTAGGACGGTCAGCTTGGGCTGGGGAGTGTGGTGATATAGTGCTAGAACTGTTGAAAGAGATGAGTTTTGAGGGCAGACTGGAAGGAGGAGAGCGAGTGTTTCTGACGGAGAGAGAGTGGGAGAGTGTTCCAGGTGGTTGGACCGTATACTGAGAAAGAGCGGGGGCCGAAAGTGCTGAGTTTGGTGCGGGGGATGAGGAGGCGGAGCGGAGGGAGCGGGGAGGAGTGTAGGGGTGAAGTAAGTTGGAGAGATACGCAGGAGCGTAGTTGTTCAGGGATTTGTAGCAGAGAGACAGAATCTTGTATTGGATGCGTTGGGGGATGGGGAGCCAGTGAAGGAGCTTGAGCAGGGGAGTGATGTGGTCGGATTTTTTCTTTCCTTTCTAAACGTACCTATTTGAATGACCTCCCTTAAAGGTCAAGGCCACATGGGATCAGAAAAAAAAAGGTAAAAAAAATTGCAATATTTTGACAAAATTTATTTTTTCTCAACTATTATTCACATCTTCAAACCCAGACTTGGTACAGAGGTACCTGATGGTAAGACATGTAAAAAATAACCATATCTTGACAAAAGATGTTTTTTTCCACAAATACATTTACAACTTCCATCCCAAACCTGGTACACAGATACCTGATGGTAAGACCTTCCTATGCATAAAGACTTGAATGACCTCTTTGAAAGGTCAAGGGTCACAAGAGATCATCAAATGATGTGAAAAATGTCTGTATTTTGGTTGAATTTTAGTTTTTAACAGAATTTTTGCAAAATTTGTCAGCCAAATTTGGCTGATAATAAAAACCTTTTTATGCATACTAATTTGGTTCACTACCTATACTCAGAAAGGCCAAGGGGTCATGGGAGGTTGACAAAAGTGAAAAATGCATTTATTTTGAGAAAACATGGCCAATCCTTTCCTTATGTTTGAACACTTGCTTATTTCACTGACCTGTTGGAAGGTCAAGGTCACTGTGGTCATTACTTATGTGGACCAGCCATGCATGTGAGGCTTGAGGGCTTTGCCATTCTTGTTACTTTGTACTGTGGTACATTCATAATTTGTTGTTGGAACCTACCAGTCCTTGTACAATGATCAACTTTTTTTTCTTTTTGCTTGGATTGCATTGAACTGTTCATTCATTTGATGGATCGTTGTTTTTGCAATTCAGTTATTCAAAATGGCGTTTTGTTTGTTTTTGTTTGTTTAATGTTTGCTGTAGATTTTTGCGAGTCAGAGTGTTAGCTGATTTCAGTGTGAACATCCCCTGTTCAGTTGATATGCAGTGCGCCCTGACGCACTACAGCAGGAGATGGGTCAACCATGATAATTCAAGGGCAGTGCCAGATTAGCTTGGCACTGACAGGCACCAAGCTAATCTGGCACTGCCCTTGAATTATGGTCGATCCATCTCCTGCAACTGTGCATAGTCATTGGATAACCCCTCCAAAATTTGTGAAATATGGCCATCGGGCTGAATGAGTTAACTATGAATACCTGGACACCCAAGGGACACAGTGTGCTTGTTGCTGTGTCCTCTCTCATACCAGGTGATAGTCAAAGTGCTCACATAAAATCTGGCCTGACAAGTTTTAGTTTGGGTCACCATTTTGTTGAGCAAACACACCCATGGTCTGGATTCTAGGGTAGAGGTACATTGGGGGTTCATTTATTAACACATATACTGAGGCTAAAAGCTTCAATTTTGTACACTGCCATATGCAAGCTACATTATAGTACTTACAGATCAGGATATAGATCCATGGCTTTAGTTCAAGGGTGGTGCCAGAGTAGCTTGGCGCCTGGAGGTGCCAGGCTATTCTGGCACTACCCTTGAGCTATTTTAGTCAAACTTGTTTCACACACTGGTGTATTCCGAATGATAAGGGTTAAAGAAGCACAGGTCTAGTGTAATCAGCGTTTGTGCAGCTCCCTTCATGACAGTGAACATGATTCATTTACAAGACACCCACATTCCCGTTTGCCCCCAGAGTTGCGAGGGCACATGAAGACATGTCTCTTTGCAATCTGTTTTCCTTGGGCAGCTTGTGGCTCATGCTCATTGGTGCTGTGTAGTACTGGTGGCTCATTGGTACTGTGTGTAGTACTGGTGGCTCATTGGTACTGTGTTTAGTACTGGTGGTTCATTGGTACTGTGTGTAGTACTGTGGCTGCATGCACAAGGTGGGATAACCCATAAAGCACGGCTGTTTGTCCCAGTGCTAGAACTGCACACTTAGTTTGTTCCAGGCGAGCTGAGAAACTGGGTCACATCTGCTGCTCATGCACTGCCTCAGGGAGTCTCCAACGCTGTTAGGCTGGCTGATAAGTGGGCTTCCTGATAAGCGCAGTACAGCAGCGAAAATGACTACCTTTTGTTTTTCACGACTTTCATATTTACCATTCAAGTGTGTGATGCAAAACTTTGTTTGCTTAAAAGCGAACATTCTGCCCAGCACACTGACACCAGACACACTATAGTTGTGACAAACCAGTAGCCAGCAGGATACGGTGGAAATAAAGAGAAAAGAACAGATTTCACTGTCTGTGTTGAGTTTTGTCACAGAATAGATGAAGTTCCAACATCAATAACACAAATACGATACAAACTACACCAAAACAGATTTGCATGTGCTAGACGTAACATGCCTAGAGTACATTTGACTTGCCAGATCAGAGATACCGTGAAAGAGGCCGGAGAGTGGATGGTGATTATGACACTGTTAGTGCCAGTACTGTCGCAGGCACGTAGCAGTAGCACGGATCTGTCTATACGATGATTACGCCGCTGGACTTGCACAAGTTGCAGTTACAATTTCAATACTGGACACACAGTTCTTTGGCACTACTTTCAGTTTTATCCCAATACCCTACAGCAGGAGATGGATTGACCATGGTAATTCAAGGGTAGTGCCAGATTTGCTTGGTGACATCAAGCACAAAGCTAATCTGGCACTACCCTTGAATTATCATGGTCAATCATCTACTACAACTGGTGCTCAGTCGTTAGATGACACCTCCAAAATTTGGGAAATGCATCCATGGTATTAAATGGGTGAAAGAAAACTGTTGTGTGGTAAACAAGAGAATCTCACTCTTTGATAGTTTCTCAGGACAAAAATATTTAATCTGGAAAAGTCTGCTTTGAACATGAACGGACCACCAAAGCAGCACAGAATAAAGAAATTCAATACACCTATGCACATCCGTCTGCTTGGCACCAAAACGTCCTCTGACAGCAACTGTACCCCACCCGGGTCTGCCCTGGGGGACTTGGGTGGAGTTAGGTATTTTTTAGTTCCCAGGGTCACCCTGGTCAGCCCCACAGGGTGGGTTTATCTCTCTATTCTGGGGCATGTGTTTCTGTCTACCCTTTGTCCCTTCACCTGTATTTGCCTTTTTAAAACTCTCCCTACTGTCTGCACTGCCTGTAGCTCTTGATATTGGATGTGTGTTGCTAAATGGTCTTAGCTTTATTTAGGCCCATGTGTTAGGTTTATTTAATGTATTTGACCGGCTGGTGACATACATTTAATGTTCTGTTTAGTTTTTTTTTTTTTCACAAGCAGTGCAGGCACGTCCTGAGAAAGCCTTGTTGCTGTCAGGACGTTAAGCAATGTACAATCAATCTGACAGCAACTGTGACCAACTTAGTGACTAAGAAAAAAAAAGATTAGCTTAATTGTCTGACAGAAAGCGATAGAAATCTGATGTTGTGATATAATTTATTTTTTTTAAACAGCCCCGTGTGTGTGTAATGACAGCATAACAATCGCCTGCTTCCATTTACTGTTTTCTTTTCTTCACAGATGGCATGACTGAGTACAACACAGGTGACACTAGTGTCATGTTCTCTGTCGAGTAATTTGAGCTTCTCCGCTTCATTTTGTAAGACGTATGTCTTGCTCTTAGAATGTTTATTGTTGTGTGCGTCTCTTGGCCCCCCCCCCCCCCCCCCCCCCCCCCCCCCGCGCCCCCCCACCCCCCTCTGCTCACCATGGAGTTCCAGTCCAAAGCCCCATTATGCGATAAAGTCTGCACAGTGGCATTCAAGTATGTGCTGTTTTAGGATTATCTTTACTGCTGGAAAGTTGGTTCTAAAGAAGATCATGTAGTTGTCAATGCTGTTTTTGATTTTTTGGATGCCAACACCTGTCCTTCTGATTGGTAGTTTACGTGAAACATCCTTGTGAATTTTGGAATACAGTTCATTTAAATTGATGCAAACTCTCACATAAACATACGTTACGACTGATAATAGGTCCTATAGCTAGAAAGGGACTAAAAAAAAAGTCACTTTCATTTAGCAAGCACTTCGACGTCACAAAAGCAGAAAACGCACCAGATTATGACGCATATTCCCGTGACTGCCTGAATGTTTTTATCCCACTAAGAACCTTGCAACAAGAATCTCTAGTTGTGGATGAAACTAATGCTAATAGGGAATGCAGCATCTTGGATACCACTTGTCTTCTGGCTATCATCTGTCGGTGTTCTCGTTAATCCCTTCTCTGCTCCCACCTCTAGGCCTCGCACAAACCAGACCATTTAGTATGTCAGTCGTATGTCTGCAGTCTTGTTAACTATGTACAAAGAATGTAATGTCTAACTAAATGCTTTGCTATAGATGAACATTACAAAAATACTTAATGAAGTACATGAAAGAAATGATAACATTGATGAGTGGTACTGCTTCTTGCCTGTGACTGAGAGTACTGGCACTAACAGTGACCTCATCACCCTCCACTCTCCGGCCTCTTTCACGGTATCTCTGATCTTGTAAGTCATACTTACTCTAAGCATGTTACTTCTAGCACATGCAAGTCTGTTTTGATGTAGTTTGTATCATATTTGTGTTATTGATGTTGGAACTTACATCTATTCTGTGACAAAACTCAACACGGACAGTGAAATCCGTTCTTTTCTCTTTATTTCCACTTTATCCTGCTGGCTACTAGTTTGTCAAAACTACAGTGTGTTTGGTGTCAGTGTGTTGGGCAAAATGTTTGCTTTTAAGCAAACAAAGTTTTGCATCACACACTTGAATGGTAAATAAGAAAGTCGTGAAAAACAAAAGGTAGTCATTTTCGCTGCTGTACTGCGCTTGTCAGGCAGCCCACTTATCAGCCAGCCTAACAGCTTTGGAGACTCGCTGCCTCAGCACGCAAGCACCAAAGTTTTTCGGCTCGCCTGGAACAAACTAAGTGGCCGATCTGAAAGAGCCATGAAAGCCCCGACTCGCTACAGTAGGAGATGGATTGACCATCATAATTTAAGGGTAGTGCCAGATTAGCTTGGCACCCAATCATGATTATTCAAGGGTCGTGCCAGATTAGCTTGGAGCCATTAGGTGCCAAGCTAATCTGGCACTACCCTTGAATTAGCATGGTTGGTCTGTCTCCTACAACTGGTACATAGTCTGACGACACATCTGAAATTTGGTTAAGTGGGTTTTAAACAAATATTTCCACAATACAATATGTGACCAAAGGCAGTGAAAATGTATGTATTTTATGCTACTGTTTTGCAGGTCTCGGATGAAGAGAAAGATATTTGAACATGTAACAACATCCTCATCTATCGCTCCCAAACCAACACCGGTCACCACCAGCACTGCTACTTTGGCTGCCCCCACAATGCCTTCATACACAGCTCCCATGATGCCACGTCAACCCTCCCCCACTCCAGCAGCTGAGGCTCTTCCTTTTAACTCGGCAATATGCCGCTGGCACACGTCCATGGTGTGCCTAAAAGCCAACCCTGTGTCCAAACCCAAAGATTCGAAGTCTGATGATGTTCAAGAAGAAGATGAGATCAAACTGCTCGAGTTCATCACCAACTGTAACTGGGACAGCGCCAAACGTGAGATTCTCTTAAAGGTGGCCGGTTGTCTGACAAGAGGCCAGTACCCACCGCCCAAAGTCATGCTGGTGGGGGATTTCCGCGTTGAGATTTTACCCAAAGCCACGAAGCGCAGTGTGATTCCCCAAGAGCTCCGAAACAGATTGCCAGAGATGATGTATTCCATCCGAGTGAGAGTGACTCAGTACAAAAACTTCCACACAGCACAACCTGTGATGATGGTGAAAAACACTGTAGGATTCTCATCTGGAAATACCAACCCTTTTTTGAGTGGATTGTCAGGGTTGTCACCAGTCAACACAGCTGGCATCGTGCACTCTCCGAACATGATGGGCATGCAAAGGATGTCTGTAGCAGGAAATGCTGCGCTTGGTCCGCCATACAGATTCCCAGGGGTGAGACCTCCTGCACCAACATCCCGTGAAGCTCGCACCCCAACAAGTATGGGAATATCAGGCCTCAGTCGTCTGCAGATCTCCCAGAACAAGCCACAGTCTGTGTCTCAAATCCAAGCCGCCCAAGTTGAATCTTTTCGCATTCAAGTTCAGGTGGCGAATGGTGGTGAAAAATCCTCTGTTCCCACAGCCACTGAAGATCAGGCTTTGAAGAAGAAAAAGAAAAAAAAGAAGAAGATAAAACAAGAGCTAGAATTGAAAGATGCGAAGGAAGGGCATGAAGCAACAGCGCTGCAGCCCGCAGAATTGATCCGTGATACACAGCTGTCTCCTATTCCTCCATCAGCAAAGGCACAAGATGTGTTGGTGAAGTCTCCACTGGACTTGAGTGTTATCCCCCTTGTGCATGCAGCCCCTGGTACTGTGCACAGTACAGGTGGATGCATAAACAAGATGGTTAAGCCACAAGATGATGCAGCGGACAAGCCACCCATGAAAACTGTGCAGGAATTGCCAGTGAAAGCACCCAGTACACAGGATGTTGCAGGAAAGACATCAGCGCTTGCCACTCCCCTGACCATCCCTCAAGTGCTGCCAGTCGGCAAGGGACATACACCAGTCAGTGGGCAAGGGGCTGGAAGAGCCCAGCTACTAGGGGTACCCGGCAGCCACCTAAGTGACATTAAATTTATCCAACTGCCCGGTCAGGCTGGGATACTGCAACTTCTCCCGGCAAACGCTCTCGGCATCAAACCCGCGGTCGGCAAGGGTGGTCCAAATTACGTTGCTATCCCTCTCACCCTGGCTCCCATCAGTGTTGCTGGGAAGAAAGGTGGCACGAACACGCAGGTTTCTCAGCTACAGATCAGTCCCATACCAGGTGCTTTTGTCTCCCCAGTAGGGGGGCACTTCGTGACAACTGGAGCCGATCAGCCCACCCCCAAGCAGACTGGTGATTTGACTGCAGCTGCAGATCTAACAGCAGAACCACCAGTCAAGAAAAAGAAGAAGAAAAAGCGGAAGAAAATTCTGGCAGAAAGCGATCCAAATGCTACTGATGACGGTACCGCCACAGCCGCAAGCGCGACAGCATTAGCCTCGGCCTTGCAAAGTCTGAGAGTGACTCCCATCCAGAATGCCCCACTTAATTTGCAAACCAGTTCTACCCCCACGGAAAGTTCTCTGCCACTTCAGAGCCCGAACAAAGCTTCAGCCCTCACAGTCACCAGTGGTGCTATATCAACCCCTCTCATGGTGGCTAAGATATCAGACAGTCACACTGAGAGTACATCTGACGCCGACATCCAGGGTAGCATGACTGACCTGCCACCTGTTGTGAATTCAAAAAACGGCTTGGAGAACAAAAAGCCTGTTGAATGCGCTACCCCTTTACTGCCAGCCTCTACGCTTGAAATCACACACAGTGGCTCTGACACTCCTAGCCGAGCTGATAACATTCAGTCTGGGGTGGGAAAATGTCCAGCCAAGACATCACCATCTCTCAGTGTCGCTGGGCCATCTGTACCTGCATCACACCTGTCGGTGCCACCTGGTTTTGCACCAGCCCTACAACCTCATGCCTACCCTGTACATCTTGTCAGAAACGAAATGGCGTGGGAAAGCAACAGTTGTGAGAACTCCAATTCCAGCTTTTCCGACGACGAAATTGATATCTTGTCATGGTCTGAGGTATGAGCATAATTTGTGCTTTATTTTGTACCTGCAGCATTCACTCGGTCATTGTTTCCTAACCCTTTGCTCGTAGGTAGCGGGGTTTTAGTCGCGATGATTCCAGTAGGAATCGTCGTGACTAAAACCGCTACCGACACACAAAGGGTTAACTCTTTGCCTACTAAGTAACGTTTCTGTATTATGTACTCTGCCTCTAAGTAATTTTGTTAACTCGTTCAGCCCGACGGCCCTATTTCCCAAATTTTGGAGGCGTCATCTAATGACTATGCACCAGTTTCAGGAGAGGGATCGACCATGATAATTCAAGGGCAGTGCCAGATTAGCTTGGCGCCCACAGGCGCCAAGCTAATCTGGCACTACCCTTGAATTATCATGGTCGACCCATCTCCTGCTGTAGTGCGTCAGGGCTGAATTGGTTAACAGTTCATTTCTGGATCTGGTGCGTTTGCCAAATAACGGCTTGTGATCGCGTAATCACCGCTAAATAATGCCACGCGCACGCACGTGGACCTTGGCTGCGCTGACCTTGCTGTTGACAGTGTTCTAGGGGAAGTAATCCTCTCAGCGGCTAGTGTCCATATCTGTGGGCAGAGAGCTACCTGTCTGTGCATGCCGCCACGGGTAGCACACTTCAGACCAGGATGCATTTCCTCTTGCTCGTGTAGCCACCAGCACTCACAGCAGTACAGATGGCTGCATGCTCAAGGGGTTACGTTGAGATCAATGTTAATACGGTATACCTGGACACCCAAGGGACACGGCGATCTTGTCACTTTGTCCTCTCTCATACCAGGTTACAGAAAACTGCTCACAAATATTCTGGCCTGACAAGTTTTCCTTTGGGTCAATATTTTGTTGAGCAAACACTCCCATGCTCTGCTTCTGGACTGTACAGTAGTTATAATAATAATAAAGGAGATTTGTTAAGCGATTATTCTGAAAGTAGCTCTAAGCGCTGATACAATGAAAAGGCTAACGGGTAACATGCGCACACACACACACGTGACAGTGGTGATGAATTGTGCATGGCTGGGGAAATGAACTAGTGAAAGGCAGCGTTGTAGAGGTGGGTTTTGAGAAGTGATTTGAATGAGGAGAGCGTTTCACAGTTATGGACAGGGGTTTGGGGTTTGCCATGAATTTCATATCCGGTTTTGGTCCTCGCCATTTCCCATGTCTGCAATTGACATTGACCCATTTAGCACTGCAGCAGGAGATGGATGAACCTTGATTATTTAAGGGTAGTGCCAGATTAACTTGGTGCCTTAGGCGCCAGGTTAATCTGGCACTACCCTTTGAATTATCATGGTTTATCCATCCCCTGCATCTGATCTGGTTCATAGTAGTTGGGTGATGCTTCCAAAATTTGGAAAATTTGGCCTTAGAGTTAAATGGGTTAAGCAGAATTAGTGTAGACCTGATTGTGTAGATCAGCTGAGAAAAAAAATAATGTATTATAACTCCCCCCCCCCCCCCCCTCCCCCCCCCCAGTGCATGTTGCCACCAGTACAGAAAACAGTACTGGTGGCTGCATGCACAAGAGGGTTAATTGTCTGTTTAACCCTTATCATTCGGAATACACCATTGTGTGAAATAAGTTTGACCATAATAGTTCAAGGGTAGTGCCAGAATAGCTTGGTGCCAAGCTGTTCTGGCACTACCCTTGAACTAAAGCCATTGGTCTATATCCTTATCTGTAGTACTAATGTAGCTTGCTTATGGCAGTGTACACATTTGAAGCTTTTAGCCTCAGAATGATATGGGTTAAATATTGTGTTATTTTGACACAGGATGAGGTTGACGTGGAAACAGTGGCGAACGATGAAGCACTAAAAGCACATGCACAGTGTCTGCAGTGCAAGAACGCTCCACGCAGATACAATCAGCAAGGTGTTCTGTGCAGTGTAAGTTGTTACATACAGTATTTTTACATTTGTGTGTATTGTGGTTTTTGTTTATAACTATGTCAACAGATAACTACTAATTTCAACAGTGCAGTGAGTCTCTGCATAGTTATTTCCCTTGATTTGTAATGCATTTTACCAGTTATGCTCTTTTGAAAACTTTCTGCCGCCCCTTACATGTGACACTGACAAGAGTTATTTGCTGTCATCCAGATGTGCCCAGGGTGTGAAAACCTCTCATCAAAAAGAGCGAAAAAGAATCGGTAAGTATCACACAATGGTAGTGCAGGGATCAGCATTTACTGTTATTAAAATTATTAATTAACCTCTTTACCATGTTATTAGAATTATTAATTAACCTCTTTACCATGTTATTAGAATTATTAATTAACCTCTTTACCATGTTATTAGAATTATTAATTAATCTCTTTACCGTGAGTTATTAATTAACCTCTTTACCGTGTTATTAGAATTATTAATTAACCTCTTTACCGTGTTATTAGAATTATTAATTAACCTCTTTACCGTGTTATTAGAATTATTAATTAACCTCTTTACCGTGTTATTAGAATTATTAATTAGCCTCTTTACCATGTTATTAGAATTATTAATTAACCTCTTTACCGTGTTATTAGAATTATTAATTAACCTCTTTACCGTGTTATTAGAATTATTAATTAACCTCTTTACCGTGTTATTAGAATTATTAATTAACCTCTTTACCGTGTTATTAGAATTATTAATTAACCTCTTTACCGTGTTATTAGAATTATTAATTAACCTCTTTACCGTGTTATTAGAATTATTAATTAACCTCTTTACCGTGTTATTAGAATTATTAATTAACCTGTTTACTGCAGAGAAAAACTGAAAATCATCCAGCTGCATGAGACGTACATTGTCGTGAGCCCCAACAGCTGCAGGGGCCTCATGAAGATCTATGCCTCCTGCTGACAACACCACTTGTATTTCATGGCCCTTGGATGATTATGGCGGTTTGGGGTTGAATTTACAAAGATTTTAGAAACAAAATCTTCAGTCATTGGCAGTGACTTTGTGCAAGCATCCGCCCTACCAGGAGACAGTACCAATGGCCGCATGTAGAACTACAAGGGGGTTAATTGGGGGTTGTTGTTTTTTTTGCCATTTGGTTTTTGTTTCTTTTGTTTTGTTACTTCAAATACCTGGACACCCAAGGGACTCTGTGTGCTTGTTGCCGAGTCCTCTCTCATACCAGGTGACAGTAAAATTGTTTGGCGGATCATAGACTAGCCAGCCTTAGGCTCAGTCAGGGTTCACAAAGCAAACATTTTCTTACAGGACGTAGTAACATGTTGCATGCCATTATATGCTGTCAGGTTGGGTTAATTTTTTAAAATACTGGGCTGTGTTCTGAATCTCTAGGTCGGTCTGCTGTGGTTTGAGATGCATAACATTTAGCAGTGAATGGCTGAAGCCATCATAGTTTATTCCATAAAAGCACACTTTTTACAATCATATGCTTCGCATAATTTGATTGTAGAAAGTATGGCATATGATTATAGAATGTGTGCTTTTTTAACCCATTCAGCCCTGACAAACATCCATGATGTTTCAACAAAAACAGTGGATTCAAAGCCCGGACAAACACACACAGCTGCCAAGTACTACGATTTAAGCGTAGCATGCTACGATTTCGACATGCTTGCTACGATCGGCCGGAAAAACTACGATTTTTGAAAACATTGACGTGATTTTTTTTTTAGACCTTAAAAAAAAAGTCCATTCATAAAAAAGCGAGCGACTCGCGGGCCAGCCACGAACTGAACTGAAAATAAACCTTTGACCTTCACGTAGAATCATGTACTGTAGCCGACCAATCGCGTTGCGTTTCAACCCCGGGGCGGAAGTGCTGGAAGCACCCGAAGCGTCGTCGTTTTACCGTGAAAATGGCGATGAAGCGAAAGGCACCCGCAGAAACTAGCGATCCTGCTGCTACTCCCCCAAAGAAGGCACCAAAGTCTCGACCCAGTTGTCAGCAGTTCAAAGCACACTACACCAAGGACTTTCCTTGCATCGTCGGATCTGCAAATAACTGCTCAGCAAGATGCACGTACTGTGCTTCCAATTTTTCGATTGCTCATGGGGGTCGGTTTGACACCGAGAAACATGTGGGTACTGCCACACACAAGAGGAACGCAGCGTTTGTAAAAAAAAGTGTATCACATCGCACACTAACCGACGACAGGGCTAGAAATTAACTTTTTTCTTTGGGGGCCACCGGGCCCCTTGATTGAAAAATTTGAGGGCCCACAAGCAACTTTCGGGGCCCAACTTTGAAAAATAATGCAAACAAAAAACAAAAGAATTATTGACAATATAATAAGTAGAAAGTACAATTTGTCTGATAATCTAAAATAAAAACAATTGAATTTCCAATTTTGCTGAGTGATGTCATTTTTATTTGCCTTTTCTTTCACTTTCAAACATTACCAACAAAAAAGGGGAAAAAACACACACACACACATTCAGTGACACACATATTCCAGTGACTAGTGAGCCTGAAATGACCATTGAACAAAATAGAAAAAAATCAAGTGAGTCTCTTGTATAATACTTTTCAGTTTTGTGACTGAGTATTGCACAATACACATCATTAAATTTTTAATATGAGTAACCTAACAAAAAATCTGACCTCAATGCTCAAAAGTTCAAAACAAAACCATGAAAGGGAACTAAACTTAACAGTACTCTTCCTGATAAACTAAAGTTAAACAAACAGATTTTGCCTTTTTTTTTTTCAATCATCTATTCATATTACACTTATGTGCACTTGAGTTAACAGAAGTAAACTAAAAATACAATAACAAAAAAAAAAAAAAGAAAAAAAAAAAAGAACACAATACTATTTTTTTTTTCTGTCCAAATTTAGGGCACCGGTGTGGGTTGCTTCCCTTGGCCCAAATACGAAACTGCCGAGTAGAGCTAGCTGTAGCAGACGAATTATTTTGCGGGCCAAGCGGGCCCTTCGTTTTTCAACTTTCCGAGCCCGAAATCAAATTTGCGGGTTTTTGGCCCCGGGCCCCCGCTAATTTCGAGCCCTGGACGAAATGGCCTGTTTTTATTGGCCGGCCGTACACACTCGAGCGACACAAGTCAGTCTGAATTTTTATGTCTAGTTCATGTGTGTTTCGAGCAAGTTTTGCTTTAAATTGCCGGTACTCCTCATCGTCAGCGGACCAAACCGTGGAGATAGTTATTTCGCGCAGCGTTTTTTTGCACGTATCAAAATCTCCGTTGAAGTTCTATCCCCATATTTTGGGAGGGATTAGGACTACCGACTCTAAGGCCTACCTACTGATACCAGCAGGTTGTTGTCTCACTCGCGCCCTGACATTTTCATACGGTTTTTGTATCATGGGCGTGTGTGATCTTCATCTTTCGAGTATTTTTTTTTTCTTTTCAACTTCCCCTCTTTATCTGGGTGTTCCCCTCTTCCCTCACTTTGTTTGTAAAAAAAAATGTATCACATCGCACACTATCCGATAAAATGGCCTGTTTTTATCTGTTAAAAAAGTGCAAAAGTGCTACATTGGCGTCTCTGAATCTCTGAAGATGTTATTAATCAAGCATTGTACGCTCATGTTGTACATGTTTATGACCATTCATTGACTACTTCAGATTCTTTCTTAAGCATTAAAATGATTATAATATCAGACTTTTGCTTATAATTATGCCTATGCAGTGCTGTATGAAAAAAAATTGACATTTTCATTCTTTGGCGCGTCTGCGTGTGTGCTACTCCTTTTTCTTAAATGCTACTCCAAAAAGCTCTGGATGCTACTCTTTGGCATGATAGTGGGTTGGCAGCTCTGAACACATAATGTTGCATGGTCATCTTGGCATTTAAATTCATTGTCGTGAATCATGATGCGCAGATTTTGACCTGGAGTGGAGTTTATTTTGCATGGTGATGAGGAGGAGGATATGATGATGCCATGGTGGTCCATGTGGTTGGGGACTGCATGATAGGGCCGCATTCCACGCTTCCTGTCATAAATATCCTGGTGTTAACCAGGATTTACAGCAATCATCTGTCTCGACTTCAGGTCTCGGTGTCTTGTAACCCTCTAGCTGTTGGTATGACTTTTCATCTCAATGAATCATCTTGGCAGACAGCACTGCCGACCACACAAATTTGATTGAATGCACTTGCCTTTATCAGTGTCTGAGAAGTGACGTATCAAATGGTTTTCAGAGAGAGGCAGAGAAGAGCGCGTCACGCGCAAATGTTTGATTACCTGAGGCAGATTATGTACACCCCTGATCCAACAAGTGCGGTGTCATCATCAACCAAGGGTATGACCCACGCCAAGCTACTCTCAAAGGTGAGAACGGTCAAGGTCAATCCATCTACCACAGCTGGTTTACAATATTATAAAATGTCTCCCATTTACATTTTTTACTGGTCGAAATATTTGTTTATGGTAATGTGAATGCTTTCATTATAATCTGGTGAATGCAGATGCTTTAACCCATTTCATTCTGATGCAATTTTGCTTAACTCAATCTACCCCAGACACACCACAGCAAGATGAGGATCGACCATGATAGTTCAAGGGTGATGCTAGAATAGCTTGGCGCCCATGGGCGCCAAGCTATTCTAGCATCACCCTTGAACTATCATGGTCGCTCTGTGTCCTGCACTGCAATGCAGTCTTCAGAGGACAGGGGCAAAATTTAAGGAATTCGGTGTTGGGGTAGAATGAGTTACATATCCTGCAACTGGTACATAGTCATTAGCCAACACCTCCAAAATGTGAGTCTAAAAGGGCTAAAAACAGGTGCTGTCTCAAGTCCTGAAGGCACAAAAGTGTCGCCCATCTTTAACTCTTTAGCTGTCGGTAGTGCTTTTGGTCATGGCGATTCCTGCAAGAATCGCCCATGCGATGGTTGATTGTGCTTTGGGTGTGTTTATGTGCTGTTAATGTTAGAATTTGTATTGTAATATTTTGTATTTTGTGTTGCTGCTGTCTATTGATTTGTGTTTAGTTTTTAACTTTGATTTCGATTGTACAGCTTAGAGCCTGCACTGACGGGAGTTTGCGCTTTATAAATATAATTATTATTATTAAAATAAATTTGTCTGTGTTTGTTAAAGGGTGGTGCCAGAATAGCTTGGCGCCTGAGGCGCCAAGCTATTCTGGCACCACCCTTGAACTAAAATGGTTGATCTATCCTGTAATCTGTAATGTAGCCTTCATAGGATAATAAGCAATTTTTTTAGAAAATCAGCCTCGGGATGTAGTGGGGTAAAAGTTGTGAATGTATTGTGTATGTGCAGAGTGTGCGAGGAGCGACTTTGAGTGTTGCATCTTGTTGCATTGGGTTCAGTTTGTGGCGGTGCCTTGAGCCCATAGAGCGCTGGAATGCAGTGCCAACTTAACCCCTTGACATCCAAGAAAAGTGAACACGCTTCAACTTCACGTGTCAGACATCCTCGTGAGGTCCTGCAGTCGCAGGGGCTCATGAGGATCTATGCCTCTTTACTGACGCCACTTTGCATGCATGTTCCTGGGAGGGCTGGGGCTCTTTGGCGCTGAGTTTAGTGAAGATTGCAAAAGCACAGTGTGCATCCAGTGGCTGTGCAGGGCTTAACTCTTTTAGCCCCAGGTCGCTGCAGCAGGAGATGGATGCACACTGTGCCTGCAGGCGCCAAGCTCATCTGACACTACCCTTGAATTATCATGATCAATCCATCTCCTACAACTGGTACATAGTCGCTAAGCAGCACCTCCAAAATTTCACAAATGGAACCTTGGGGCTAAAAGGGTTAAGATTGCCGTGTATATTTTTGTTATTGTCATTTTTGATTACCTATATCTTTACTGTACATTTCAGGCTGCACTGCTTGTAAAATACCAACAGAGAGTCAGCATGTCGCTGAAGAAAGGGGTGTCTGTGGAAAACAAACGCAACGCCATGCTTCAGAGACAGCTAAAAGCACAAATTGGTATGTCCACTGGAAAGGTAATCTGAAAGATGGAGGAAAACGGCAGAAAAATTAACAGAAAATGTTTTAACATTCATTCAGCTGAATGAAGATGGAGGAAGTATAAAATGTTTTAAGAGCCATTCAGCTGAATGAAGAAGTAGAAATGCCAGTATAAAACCCGTTCATTGCAGACAAATCAGATCAAAACATGGATTGACCTCGATTTTTTGTGATATAGTTTGGGAATTTCAACTTTAGGCCTCGGTGTGTCAAATATGAAGAAATGTCCTTTGAAAGATAAGTGGACTGTCCAAGTTCACAAATGGAAAGAGAAGGATCCGTAGTACAGATCTGTAAAATCAAAATCTGATGTTCAAATTTTGCCCTGATTTCAAAATAAAAACTTATTTTGTACTAATAGCAAAATGGAATTGTGTTAGATTGTAGGAAACTCCTCAAATGACTGGAAATTGTACAGAAGACAGTCATTTTCACCACCCAGCAGTGATGGACTTCTTGTATTTACCTTTTTCTGTGAGGCAAGATAATTACAGACTACAAGTATTAACCTTTTTTTTAATGAGGCAAGATATGACCTCGCACCTCGCTGACAAAGATAATTACGTGTATATATTCATGGATGACGGTCTTCAGTCCTGAAAGCTGATTCAGCTTTTTAAAAATCCCAGAAAGTTGAATTTTAGCCGTTGAACCCATCGAGCATTGGAAGGAAGTGCCATCTTAACCCCATGTTCAGACACAGCAGCCCTTCAGCCAGCCTGGTCTAACTGCAAGAGACATAAATTCTCATCAGCCCCCTGCGGATGCACCAGTACAGTACAGCGGATGCAGGGGCTGATGAGAATTTATCTCTTGCTGGCTGTGGATTATGGGACATAGTCCGTGGACAGTTTTCACTTCACTTCAGTCTCTTGAGCAGCCCTTCAGCCAGCCTGGTCCAACTGCAAAAGACATAAATTCTCATCAGCCCACGCGGATGCAAAGTCTGATGAGAATTTATGTCTCTTGCTGGCCGTGGATTATGGGGCATAGTCTGTGGACCGTTTTCACTTCAGTTCAGTCTCTTGAGTTGTTTGTATTGTCGCCCATTTCTCTCTTGTGTGTTTGTTTTCACTTCAGTTCAGTCTCTTGAGTTGTTTGTATTGTCGCCCATTTCTCTCTTGTGTGTTTGTTTTCACTTCAGTTCAGTCTCTTGAGTTGTTTGTATTGTCGCCCATTTCTCTCTTGTGTGTTTGTTTTCACTTCAGTCTCTTGAGTCGCTTGTATTGTCGCCCATTTCTCTCTGTATGTTTGTTTTCACTTCAGTTTAGTCTCTTGAGTTGTTTGTATAGTCTCTGTATGTTTGTTTTGAGAAAGGATTAACTCATTGGAGATGTGCCATAGACGGATATGTGGCTATTCCCTGCGTATCTGTCTATGACACATTTCCAATTAATTAAAAGGTGACTGCCAAACCTGTAAAATGCAAAGAAATTGCCAACAAAAGAACGATGCACACTTATAGTAGACAAGACGTGTACAACACAATTTATTATGTTTTCCGGTTCTGAAAATGCAGTAAATTGTATTGTACTTGTCCTGTCTAGGTGTGTTTGTTCGGAATTTCTTTGCATTTGTACACAATTGGCAGCCACCTTTATGGTCAGGATTGGGTGAGGTGGCACTTAGACTGTGTTAAGCATGCCTCTGTATTTTCAACATGGCTAACTTTTACCCTTGTTGCTTATTACCATCATTGTGGTCTTTCCATGTGCAGATGCCTTAAAGGTGGATGGACTCTCAGAAGATGCCATTGCTTCCATTATCTCGAGTGTCCCACTGCCACCAGCATCAAACATGAGTCGCGAATATACCACAGAAAAACGCCTACTGCAAAGTGGACAGCTCTTCACCACTGATGGTACTGTGTCTGTGGAATCTGTGGCCAATGCATACCCTGTAAGCACAGCGAGGCCTTGGCAAGTTGAGCCTCTGACAACTTCAATGAGCAGCTCAGCAATGCCATCTACCCTTGCTGGTACAAATACAGTCCAGTCTTCAAGCGCATTGAACCCCATTGGGCATACAACCACTGGTTCTGTAAACAGTACTAGCAACTGCATCATAAAGGGGGTTAATGCAGAGCGGGTGGACAGGCAGGGCAGTACAAAATCTCCCAGCTACTGGAAGAAAAGTCACAGTTCTGAGTTTGTCATCCAGATTGAAAAGGCGGAGGAAGACGAACATTTTCTAGACGAAGGAGAAGATACCTGGCAAGAGAAACTGAGCACTAGCCCCCTTGAGTTCTCGACTGCTGACACTGTTAACCATGGTGTACTTGTGGACACCAGTACTGTGCAGGGTACCAGCCGCCACCAGCACAAGGAGATTCACAAGGAGATTTGGTCTGATTCTTTGGCTGAAATGTCAGAATCTGACAACATCAGAATCCAGCCCGAGGAAGCAGGGCCTGAGGAAGGTAGAACTACAACTGAATCTGAAGCACCACGCCCGTTGAAGCGGCAACTGAAATGGCCAGGTGGGTATGCAGTTCACTTGAAAGAAAAACGGAAAGACAGTGATGCAGAGTTGCATCGCGAAATGCCTGATATGGAAAAAAATTTGGGCCCCAGTCCAGTATATTCACGTTTGTCTGACAGAACAAGAATGGATTTTGCAAGGGTTGCTTCAGCTGGCGATGGTACACGGTCAAGTACTGCTGTCACAGCTGGCGATGATACACGGTCAAGTACTGCTGTCACAGCTGGCGATGGTACACAGTCAAGTACTGCTGTCACAGCTGGCGATGGTACACAGTCGAGTACTGCTGTCACAGCTGGCGATGGTACACTGTCAAGTACTGCTGTCACAGCTGGTGATGGTACATGGTCAAGTGCTGCTGTCACAGCTGGCGATGGTACTTGGTCAAGTACTGCTGTCACAGCTGGTGATGGTACACGGTCAAGTACTGCTGTCACAGCTGGTGATGGTACATTGTCAAGTACTGCTGTCTTAGCTGGCGATGGTACACAGACGAGTACTGCTGTCACAGCTGAGGGCAGTGCACAAAACACTTTGCCATCAGGAGCAGTTGAAAATGTTTTGGCGTCAAACACATTCGAAAATGCTTTACCCGTGCATACAGTGCAAAACAGCTTACCTTCAGAGACTGTTGAAAATAGTTTATCATCTTGTACAGCAGGAAACAGCTTGCCGGCAGGTGCTGCCGAAAACTGTTTGCCATCGGAGACCATCAAAAACTTGATGCTTTCAGATGCTGTGGGAAAGAGCATGCTATCAGATGATGGTGATACACAGCAGAGCTTGTCCGAAAATCAGGAAGCAGAAAACGAGGAGACAGACCTTGATGAGAATGATGGCACATTGCCTGTGATAATGTCAGTAACATCTTTGCAGAATGCAGACTTACATTTTGGTGAAGGAGATATAATCGCATCATGAATGCAGTGACTGTTTTAACCCGTTTAGCCCCGAGTCCCTACAGCAGGAGATGGATCCACCATGATAATCCAAGGGTAGTGCCAGATCAGCTTGGCGCCTTCAGGGACTGGATTATCATGGCTGATCCATCTCCTGCAACTGATACATAGTCTTTAGGTGTCGCCTCCAAAATTTGTATATACAGCTGTGGGGTTTAATGGGTTAAAGGCCTCGAACACTACAGGTCTTTACCCAGAGATGGAAGGGAAATGTATCTGAATATTGTATAGGTTAAAGGCCTCGAACACTACAGGTCTTTACTCAGAGATTGAAGGGAAATGTATCTGAATATTGTAAATCAAGCTGTGTTTTTTTTTTTTGTTTTTGTTTGTTTAACCCAATTAACCTTGAGGCCACATTTCCCAAATGTTGGAGGTGTCACCTAACCCCTGTGTGCCAGTTGCAGGAGATGGATCAGCCAGAATAATTGAAGGGTAGTGCCAGATTAATCTGGCACTACCCTTCAATTATTCTGGTCGATCCTTTTTTTTTGTGTGTGGTAGTGCATTGGGGCTAAATGGGTTAACATATGCTGATGCACACACATGAGTAGACTGAATCACTATTTCCTCCTCATGCTCCTCTTGTTTTAATCATGTTTGGCAGCATCTTCATGTATGTGCGTTCAAAGGCAGCTGAGATGGGCATGATTTCGTTCAAATTGATGGAACTGTCACTTGTATTTCAGGCGTGGGAATTGTCCACGAACTCGCGGGATTCCGCGAAGAAAAAAAATCATCCGCAAATTTAAAAAGGCATCTCCGCGGGAAAAAAACATTGTGGGTAGCAAAACGAGCAAAGCACCGGTTTTACTCCGCGGGCAGGATATGACACAGCAGGTTGTGTCCGAGACCCACACTGGTCACTCACTGTCTGAGTACGCCTCGCTGCAGACACGCACTGCGTTGGATTTTTCTGCCCCTGGAATCAAGGCGTCGCGACTACCTACCCCCTTCCGCCCCCCCACCCCCCCCCTGTTTGATTTTTCGGCCCCTGGAAGCAAGGTCTAGCGTCTACGCACCCCTACCCCCCACCCCCCAGTCGTTTGATTTTTCGGCCCCTGGAAAGCAAAGGTCTAGCTTCGTGGAGGCCTTTTGTATCAGGTTGAAGGTCCCGGATCCCCCTAGTTTCAGCTGATTTTTGCTTGGGCAATTCCCGTGCCTGGTATTTGTAAAATTGCCTTTTCAAGGGATAAATAAAGTTTTTTTAATTGAATTCAATTGTAGTTGTATAAAACTGAATCTATTGATGCTTGGATCGTTTTAACCCCCTTGTGCATGCATCCACTGGTACTATGTAAAATAGACCTTCATTGCCAGTGGACACGGAATACTTTTTTTTTTTTAAAGAAGGGCACATTTTAGCACCGAATAATACCATCAGTCCAAGGAATGTGGATATGAATGGGGTCAGCAAGAGTCAAAGAACCGCATGAGCCCCCACAGCTACAAAGGTTAAACCCATGACATCTTGAGGCTTACGTTTTAAAACTTGCTTATTGTCCTGTGAAGGCTGCATTACAGGTTAGGAGATAGATCAACCCTTTTAATTCAAGGGTGGTGCCAGAATAGCTGGGCGCCTCGAGTGCCAAGCTATTCTAGCACCACCCTTGAACCATCATAGACAAACTTGTTTCAAGCAATACTGTATCAGGATGGTAAGAAGCTGGGCACACGCTACCACAAACACCTATTGCCAGGCGCAAATTTTGTGGCGGCAATGTTGCCGCCACAATTAGGGGCGCCTACAATATTGCCGTCACAAATTGCGACCCGATACAAACCGAGTCTATTTTTGGGTGGTAGCCGGCAAGGCTCGAGCAATGTTGCCGCCTCTCAGCCAATCGGCGGTGTCCTTGCGGCACTTCCCGTTTCTTCATCTTCCGAGTCGGAAAAAATGGCGGAGAAGCTGAGCGACGGCTTTGAGACTGTTAACTCATTGTAGACGTGCCGCATGCGGAAACGCTGTGAATAGCTGCATATCCGCATGCGGCACGTCTCCAGTGAGTTAATTGATCAAGCTTGTCCGAGAGTTCCCATGCATATGGGACTCCTGCAGCTCCGAATATTTCAACCGGGTGCGTGAGAGCTGTTCCATATATGGTAATGGCAGGTCAGTCAGTAGAACACATTGCGCGCACATTGAAACGTGTGCCACGAAGCCAATGTGGCAGGTGGCAAATTGTTGCTTACCACACATTGCCAGTTGCAAATTCTGGTAGCGTGGGCCCAGCCTCTAAGGGTGAAGAGGTTCTTTGACTCTTGCAGATGGGTGATGTTAGCATTTTTCTGGCAGTGAAGGGGTTGGGATGTCACAGGGGAAATGATGTACTTGGTGTTGCCTTTCCTTTTTATGTCGCCACACGTAAAGAATTGATTTATCTGAAATGACTTTGGTTCATGCTGTTTACACATACTTAAACTAAACAAACTGATCCCTTTCATGGCGGGCTTTCATTGCTAAAATTCTGCAGTAGAACAGGTTATCAGTGTCTTAAGACTCCAGGCTCCCATTTCTGTGTGTCTATGATGCTTTAAAATTCAACTTGATGCATGGAAAATGTGACGGGAGGGGTAGGCAGACATTCACTGCATCTGCGTCCAAGACGCACTATTTTTCAATTTTGTAAACTGCCATATGCAACCTACATTATAGTACTTGGCGCCTACAGGTGCCACGCTATTCTGGCACTACCCTTGAACTATTTTAGTCAAAGTTATTTCACACACTGGCGTATTCTGAATGATACGGGTTAAAAGGTTAACTTGTAGTGCGATTATCCTCAAAAATTTATACAATTTATGCTGCTGTGAAAACAGAAGCCCTAATCCACGTGAGTAAGCACTTGTAACGGACTTTTTCCTCTGCCTTTTGAACCTGATAGAAGGAACTCTCCTGTACGTACAAACTTGAAGACTAGAAAAGTCGCATATTTTGCAACTGTGCGAACACTCAATCCCTTTAACCCATATCATACTGAGGCTAAAAGTTTCAAATTTGTACACTGCCATATGCAAGCTACATTATAGTACTTGCAGATAAGGATAGAGACCAACGGCTTTAGTTCAAGGGTGGTGCCAGAATAGCTTGGCGCCTAGAGGCACCAAGCTATTCTGGCACTACCCTTGAACTGTTTTAGTCATACCTATTTCACACACTGGTGTATTCCGAATGATAATGGTTAACCCATTACATCATGAGGCTGATCTTTTTAAAAATGCTTACTGTCCTATGAAGGCCACATTACAGATTAGGAGATAGATCAACCATTTTACTTCAAGGGTGGTGCCAAAATAGCTTTGCGCCTGAGGCGCCAAGCTATTCTGGCACCACCTTTGAACCATCCTAGTCAAATTGATTTAGTAGTCAAGTTAATTTCAAGCATTGGTGTATCAGGATGAAAAGGGTTAATTTGAGTTAGCACTTTTTCCCAGCATCATTGTAAAAAGACCTGCTAAGAACATTTGTAAAGGAGATATTGCGATCTGTTAACCCCTTACTGTCTGGGGCAGGTCATTTTAGTGAAAAGTAATCTCTTGGCAGTCGCTAAAGGGCTGGCTTAACTGGGCGAGACAAACCCGAACCTCGTCTCGGCGAGACACCCGAGACAGTCAATGCGAGATACCCGTACCACCCGTTTATTAGGTTCGGCACGTCTGATCTTGTCTCGGAGAGTTCGCCGAACCTAATAAAGGGGTTGGTCGGGTATCTCGCATTGACTGTCTCGGGTGTCTCGCCGAGACGAGGTTCGGGTTTGTCTCGCCCAGTTAAGCCAGCCCTTTAGAAGTTTTCATTTCCAGTCTTGCTGTCACTAGAAGGCTGGTCTTTTGGAGAGAGGTCTTCCTCATACCAAGGACCATTTCTTTGGAATAAACTCCCACAGTCCCTCAGATATGTTGAATCAGCCAATAGTTTCTGGCAGTCTTTAAAGACACATTTATTCCTGTAAACATGCATTCACCATTACAATTCTTCTTCTTGTCAACGTTTTGTTGTCAGTGAGGGCTGTCAGGTGTGTCCGTTGTTGGTTTTATGGTACACATGTGTCTTTTTGTGTGTGAGCATTTTTTGTTGGTGTATTCTTTTTGTTATTATTATTTTTCTTGTATATCTTGTTGCGTGAGTGTGTACGTTAGGGAATATATGTGTTGTATGATGCAAGGTGTATGTATGTTAGAATGTCATTTGTACGGCGCCTAGAGCTTTTCTATCGAAAGTATAGGCGCCTTAAAAATGTACATTATTATTATTATTATTACATAATTTGACTTCTTATGAATGGCTGCCAGATTCACAGCCCTCGTCTTTGAGCATAGAACTGTTCAGTTTTTCCCATTGAGTTTCTTATTTGTATCTTTATTTCATCCTCACAGTGTTCTTGTCTGCTTATGTTATAGCAGACGGTCATGGTTTTTTTTTTGTTGTTGTTGTTCATTTGTATAAATATCAATGCCGACGTAAAGGTATGGCAGCACAATGTAAAGTAAAAGTTTATTTGTTTTCATTTATCCCAGTGCACAACAGAACCTGTTTTGAGCTAGACCTGTACAAGAGATTGCCTGTCATTAACCCATTACATCCTGAGGCTGACTTTTTATAATCTGCTCATTGTTCTGTGAAGGCTACATTACAGATTAGAAGAAGGATGAAGCATTTTAGTTCAAGGGTGGTGCCAGAATAGCGTGGCGACTCAGGCGCCACGCTATTCTGTCACCACCCTTGAACTATTATAGTCTAATTTATTTCAAGCACTGAGTGTATCAGGATGAAAAGGGTTAAAGACCATCATTTTGGTGACTGGGGCCAGGTAGATGATGGTCTTTAATGACAGGTGACACGTTTTGCCCTGTAAGACGTGTCTCTCAACACAGCATCTGTCTTTTACGGCCACCTTTCCCTCTGAAAAGGGGTAGTTGCTGAGGACAGGTTCTGTAGACATGTAGAAAACATTCTGAAACATTGGAACTTGTACATACTTAAGCCTTTTAACCCTGGGACCCTGCAGCCGGCGATGGATTGATCATGATAATTCAAGGGTAGTGCCAGATGAGCTTGGCGCCTTCAGGTGAGCTTGGCGTGAAGGCGCCAAGCTCATCTGTCACTGCCCTTGAGTTGTCATGATCAATCCATCTCCTACAACTGGTGCATCGTCATTGGGCAACATCTCCAAATTTGGAGAAATGGGACCTTGAGGCTAAAACGGTTAATAATAACTCTCACCGCTGATAAAGATGAATGTCATGATAGTTCAAGGGTAAGGCTAAATTAGCTTGGTGCCTGCATTTAGCCTTACCCTGAACTATCATGATCTGTCTATCTGTAACAACTGTGGTGGTGAGCACCACCCTTCAGCAATCATTACCCTGTATCTCCAGCAGTAATGGCGTAGTGGTACCTGTGTTACCTTCTCACTAGTGGTCAATTGTTTTCATGATGTTTGTAATTAAATTTTGCTCATCAGCATTTTTCATAATTGGGACAAAGTTCACCATCCATTCAGTTTCATGCGTAAGTTTAGACTGTGATAAGAGAGTATGAAACTGTGCTCTCTGCGTAGCTCATGCCTGTATTTACATGACGATCATAATTTTGGCTTGTAAACCAACTAGCTAAGATCCTAATGCTGTTAAAATAATTTGCTGTCATGCACAATTGCTGTATTAATAATACAGTTGTGAAAATTATGCTTGTAATGTAAATGGTGTTATTTTATTTGAATGGAAAGTGTACAGTAGGCAGCGTATGATGTGGTAGTCTTAGTGATGTATATTGCTGCGGTGTGTTTGTTGAATGTGTGTGTGTGACTATGTGTTGCATTGCACCAGTATGTATGCATGGGGGAAAGTTACCAACGGCAAATCAGGAATTCCTGAAATTTTCGGGAATCAAAACTAGGTCGAAATTGGGGGGTGGGGGTGGGGGGGGGGGGGGAATCTATTTACTGTGTACAAGTAATTTTGCTTCAGTTATTGCCCAGATTGTGTAATCTTTAACTCGTTCAGCCTGACGGCCGTATTTCCCAAATTTTGGAGGCGTCATCTAATGACTATGCACCAGTTGCAGGAGATGGATCGACCATGATAATTCAAGGGCAGTGCCAGATTAGCTTGGCGCCGACAGGCGCCAAGCTAATCTGGCACTACCCTTGAATTATCATGGTCGACCCATCTCCTGCTGTAGTGCGTCAGGGCTGAATAGTTTAACGGTTTTGATGGTTCAGGGTGTCGCATAGGGTCTGTGCCCGTGACAGCATTGACCGTTGCCCATCAGAAATCCAAAATGTCCAAGTTTCAGGCATGTGCGTGTGTGCTGGCGTGCATACATGTGCATTTCTGTGTGCGTGTACGTGTTTGTCAAAATGACTGATGGGTTTTTTGCTCCTTTCACCGTGGTGGAAAAGTCCTCAGAACTGTCTCAAGGCAGGCCTTCACTACTGACGAGAAAAGGAGATGCGAGTAACCACGAAAGGCAGCCGGATTCCCAAACTGTAAGCCTCAAAACTCCAACGGAACATTAACCCTTTTTTTTTTAGCCTCAAGGTCCCATTTCTCAAATTTCGGAGGCGTTGCCTAATGGCTATGAGCCAGTTGCCGGGATTGCCTGACCATGATAATTCCAGGGTAGTGCCAGATTAGCTCAGGCGCCAAGCTAATCTGGCACTACCCTTGAATTATTGTGGTCATTCAAGGGTAGTGCCAGATTAGCTTGGCGCCTGAAGGCGCCAAGCTAATCTGGCACTGCCCTTGAATTATCATGGTCAGTCCAATCGCTTGCTGTAGGGACTTGGGGTTAAATGGGTTAACACACATTGTTGAAGTATGTCCCCCAGATAATTACGTCTTCCCTTGACGACCAGTAGATGCAGACTGTGGTTAAGAAATCTTCGTGAACTTTACCCCCCAAAGAACCCCAGCAGTACGGATAGCATGGATACAAAATGATGTCCGCAAGAGGCACAGATCCTCATGAGTCCCCGAGACTGCGGGGGCTCATGAGGATCTACGCCTCTTGCATTTGGGTGGTGGTGGTTGCGGTGAAGGGGTCATTTGTCCCACGAGCGGTAAGTTCGTCACTGTGTTTGTGCAAACGTGCGTCGCTAATAGACCGGCGAAGCGATTGTATCGGATTTTATCGTGAGTAAAGGCTGAAAAAAGGTTTTAGGATGCCTGTGTGAAAATGACGTCGAGTCGCATGGGATCTAGACGCCTTCCAGTGTGGATTGACACAGATGCTCTTGAGCACCGTACACGTTTGAACTGACACACAGCGACGCGAAGGACGTTTTGTATAGGACGTAGCCGTCTAAAAAGAAAAGTCCATTGTCAAAATGACTGCTTGCCAATCGGAACGGTTAACCTGTGCAGTCAGATATGCCATAGCAGGCGATGGGTCGAGCATGACGGTTCAAGTTTGGTGCCAGAATAGCGTGGCGCCTGAAGGCGCCAAGCTGTTCTGGCACCAACCTCGAATTGCCGTGCTCGATCTCTTTCCTGAACTGTAATGTGGATTCTGGGCCAAGCCGTTCCAGCTGGCACCAACCTTGAACTATCATGGTCGATTTTGTCGCCTGAAGTGTGTATAGGGCTGGCTTAACTGGGCGAGACAAACCCGAACCATGTCTCGGCGAGACACCCGAGACAGTCAATGCGAGATACCCGTTCCACCCGTTTATTAGGTTCGGCACGTCTGATTTTGTCTCGGAGAGTTCGCCGAACCTAATAAACGGGTGGAACGGGTATCTCGCATTGACTGTTTCGGGTGTCTCGCCGAGACATGGTTCGGGTTTGTCTCGCCCAGTTAAGCCAACCCTATATGGCCTTCATTGCGCAATTCGCAAAGCTAGACCCTACGGCTCAACGTGTTAACCCTTTGGCTGTCGGTAGCTGTACGATTCCTGTAAGAATCATTACAATAAACATGCTACCGACAGCCAAAGGGTTAAACGTATTGATAACCACGTGGAAGCGGCACAGTTTGTCACGAGCCTCATGCTGGGCGCCAACTCGCTCTAAATAAAGAATAGCCATTTTCACCGAGTATAAAAATGACCCCGTGTCAGAGCGAACAGCTCCTCGGTTAGTCCTTTCGACCCCAAAGGTCGCTCTTCTCCAATTTTTGGAGGTGTTGCCTAACGACTATGTACCAGTTGCAGGAAATGGCTCGACCATGATCATTCAAGGGTAGTGCCAGATGAGCTTGGCGCCTTCAGGCGCCAAGCTCATCTGGCACTACCCTTGAATTACCCTTGAATTGTCACTGTCAAGCCTTCTGCTGCTGTAGGGATCCGGGGCTAAAAGGGTTAAAGTGGCCAGGCAGGTTTGTTACCATGCTGGGTCCAAATTCGTTTACCGTTAAACGTCTCGGATTCACGTCCTTTTGAAAATACAATTTCGCCTCTCGATGAAAATTATTTCACGTCCAAGCGAACGATCCTTCAAAACGGCTTGCGTGTATTAGAAAGAGACTGGCGGATTTTCATGAGCTCATGCGGCCTCTTGGTGGGTTTGGATCAGGTCCTTATATTGTCTCCGGCCCTCAGGCTGCGGTAATCAAAGGGGTTTACGTGTGTCCCGTGCATGTAAGCAATTGATACATATGAGTCGTACGCATGAACGATTCTGTGTAACGGAGGCGTGATCGGTAAATGACCTTGATCGTTATCAATTTGTAATAATAATACCTGGAGAGTCACCAACACCCTAACCAACAACCTCCAAGTATTCGTCAACGGCTACCTTTGCAACATACTGAAGATCAGGTGGACAGACAAAATAAAGAATACCGATTTGTGGCAGCGGACAAACCAAGATCCCACCGACCAGCAGATTGCCAGGCGGAAATGGATGGCGATGGATAGGACACACCCTGCGGAAACCGCCACAGGACATCACCCGGCCAGCTTTGCAGTGGAACCCCCAAGGAAAGAGACGGGTCGGTCGCCCTAAGACCACCTGGAGACGATCCTGTGAGGAGGAAATGAAGAGCTGCAACCTGTCGTGGGGTGAACTGAAAAAGGCTGCCCAGAACCGAGTGCGCTGGAGGACTGTTGCAGAGGCCCTTTGTTCCACGAGGAATCCAAGGAATTGAGCAAGTAAGCAATACCGGTTATTATATGGGCGCTTTACCAAATTCTGCGAATCGGCTCAAAGCACCGCGAACTGAACCCAACACACACGCGCATTCACTCTGAAGACAAGCACAGGGCATTCACGCGGTGCGAAGGGTCAGCTCAGCTACTGAGGTTTCGGAAATTTTGATCGCTTGTATTTGAAATTTATAAAGTGGCCTGAAACCGGTACCGAAGTGGAGGGGGAGGAAGAGCCGGAGTACCCGGAGAAAGAACCCCCGGCGGTCCGCCCGAATTAAAGGTGACACTAGAGAAGAAAAGTCTTGACGCCGGAACCCGGTATCGAACCTCGCACCTTTAGCATTGGTGGCAGGCGTCTTTACCATTGCGCCACGGACCGCCCAGTTTGTGATAGGTAGTGGGACCTAGTACTGCTTATGATACGGATACCCATGTGCAAGAGGTATAGATCCTAATGAGCCCCCGCATTCGCGGGGGCTCATGAGGATCTATACCTCTTGCTAGAGAAATTTTCGTCGGTCTTGTGTTCTGAAAGGGAGAAGCTGGCCACAATAATGATATCGGCCTAGTCTGGTTTGTGCCGCGTCGGTCTTGTGTTCTGAAAGGGAGAAGCTGGCCACAATAATGATATCGGCCTAGTCTGGTTTGTGCCGCGTCGGTCTTGTGTTCTAAGGGAGAAGCTGGCCACAATAATGATATCGGCCTAGTCTGGTTTGTGCCGCGTCGGTCTTGTGTTCTGAAAGGGAGAAGCTGGCCACAATAATGATATCGGCCTAGTCTGGTTTGTGCCGCTGTCAAGAGTGTGTGCTCGTGTTGAGTTTGACCCCTCCGACGTTCCGGAAGGAATTAATGTTCTGGTCTGCGACTTTGGGCCTTAAATGATGAGAGCCGTAAGGCCATGTCCTAATCACTGAACAAAGTATGTTGTGGTAAAAGAAAAGGAGTGGTTGGTGGTGCCTTTGGACCACGGAGGCACTGTTTTCGTGATTAATACCGATCGGAGCACTTTGATATCGCATTTTGAAGTAGTTTTGCCGGAGAGGGGGCCGGAACCCCTGGAACATCCGCCCCCCCCCCCCACCCCCATTCCAGATCCGCCACTGAGAGCCGTGCAAGCAGCGTTCTGGAATGAAGACATTGGCGTGACTTGGTTGTACTACTTGTAGTAAGCGTTGTGAATGAATACCGATACCTCTGTTGCTGTCCAGCCAGTCACGCGTCACACTGATCACGCAGCCATGGCAACCAGTTTACATCAAGACCGCACTTCCCAAATGTTAGTGGCTCTCTTAATACCTATGTACCAGTTTCACTGAGGAGATGGATCGACCATGATAATTGAAGGGTAGTGCCAGATAAGCTTGGCGCCTGAAACAAGCTGATCTGGCACTACCCTTGAATTATGGTCGATCCATCACCTGCTGTAGGGCGTCGGGGCTGAATGGGTTAAACTTGTCAGCTAATCTGGCACCACCCTTGAATTATCATGGTCGATCCATCTCCTGCGGCAGGGTCCCGGGGCTAAAACGGTTAACACAGCTCCAAAGTAAAATATAGGGCTCGGAAAGTTTCCCGCGTTGCCTAGCAGCGTCGGCGCGTCAGCCGCCATCTTAAGAGGATACCATAGTCATCACCTTTAGCGAAATAGTGTTTCAACACGTTTTTCTTCATTTTTCTTCCTCTTGGGAAACAAACAAAAACAGATTCTGGTGAGCGGTTTCCTACAGTGATGGCAAGACTTGCTGTTATTGCTTGTAGTACGTCAGGACTTTCCTGACATTACAAAAACAGCGATTTCCCTATGATCGCTTAGTCCCGTATCCCCACAAGATGGCCGCCACGACTGGCGCGATGACGTCAGCTTCCCGAGCCCTATTATCATGGTCAATCCATTTCCTGCTGCAGGGTCCCGGGGCTAAAAGGGTTAACACAGCTACAAGGTAACATATAGGGGACTCGATCACACACGCAACATCATCGTCACGTGATTCCTCGGGATAACCATGCCCATCTTCAGGATATTTCTTAAAGAGTGACTGACATGAAACTGTTTCTTTTCCCTCGGGATAACCATGCCCATCTTCAGGATATTTCTTAAAGAGTGACTGACATGAAACTGTTTCTTTCCCCTCGGGATAACCATGCCCATCTTCAGGATATTTCTTAAAGAGTGACTGACATGAAACTGTTTCTTTCCCCTCGGGATAACCATGCCCAGCTTCACGATATTTCTTAGAGAGTGACTGACATGAAACTGTTTCTTTTCCCTCGGGATAACCATGCCCAGCTTCGCGATATTTCTTAGGGAGTGACTGACATGAAACTGTTTCTTTTCCCTCGGGATAACCATGCCCATCTTCACGATATTTCTTAGAGAGTGACTGACATGAAACTGTTTCTTTTCCCTCGGGATAACCATGCCCATCTTCACGATATTTCTTAGAGAGTGACTGACATGAAACTGTTTCTTTTCCCTCGGGATAACCATGCCCATCTTCACGATATTTCTTAGAGAGTGACTGACATGAAACTGTTTCTTTCCCCTCGGGATAACCATGCCCATCTTCACGATATTTCTTAGAGAGTGACTGACATGAAACTGTTTCTTTTCCCTCGGGATAACCATGCCCATCTTCACGATATTTCTTAGAGAGTGACTGACATGAAACTGTTTCTTTCCCCTCGGGATAACCATGCCCATCTTCACGATATTTCTTAGAGAGTGACTGACATGAAACTGTTTCTTTTCCCGTTCGTTTTAACCCGTTGGCTGTCGGTAGCGGTTTGTGTCACCATGATTCCTGCACGCCCACTTGACGCAGATTGTGTTTCTGAAATCTTTGTTAACCCCTTTTAGCCCCGGACCCTTACAGCTGGAGATGGATTGACCATGATAATTCAAGGGCAGTGCCAGATTAGCTTGGCGCCTTCAGGCGCCAAGCTAATCTGGCACTGCCCTTGAATTATCATGGTCAAGCCATCTCCTGCAACTGGTACATAGTCGTTAGGCAACGCCTCCAAAATTTGAGAAATGGGACCTTCAGTGGGGCTAGAAGGATTAATTCAACGCCTATGAGCCCCAGCCGTGCAACAAGCTTGGATACAAAATGGTTTCAACAAGAGGCATAGATCCTCATGAGCCCCCCCCCCCGCCCGCAACTGCGGGGGCTCATGAGGATCTATACCTCTTGCAGTTGAGTGGTGTTGACTTTCTTATCTCATCAGCGATGGGGTTAACAGACGTAGGCGTTTTGCCTAGACCCAAAGAAAAGAAAAAATCCCCGTGTCACTGTACAACGGTGATCGATATCGCACCAGTTTCTCATATCGCGTTGCTTGCTGCCCCGGGCTCGCCAATTGCCATCGAGTGTTTGTGGTGTGATTGGTTTTCAATCACTCCGTTTATGATTGTGAGACCGGCGCTGTTTTCTTTACCCGGACCGCCATGGTTCACCGGTTTCAGTCGCAGAATGAAGCCCCTTTGGCATCTCCCGTTTGAGGAACACAGACGTAAATGCGGAGGGACCCTTTCTGTCTGGAAGAAGCATAGATCCTCAAGAGCCCTCGCACGCGTGCTTCTCGTGTAGCGGGCCGGGTCCTCGCCTTTGTATTACAGGCCTATGTTCCGTTGGTGTAAATGAAACAGCGTGTGCTGGTCTGTGATTTCGGACCTTACAGCTTTCAACCGTAAGGTCCGAAATCACAGACCAGCACAAATGATTCTTTCCAGCAGAACTACGCGCGATTTCTCGTGAGACCCTGCCTCTTTCATGGCCTCGTGCGGACGTATGTCTTCACTAGATGGACGTATTTGGCGGCCATGGTCGCGTACTGAAGAAGTTTCTAGCATTCTTTTTCAGATTAAGATTCAGATTTTGGTTTTGTTGTTGTTGTTGTTGTTGTTGTTGCCACTTTTGTCTTGTGCCAAGATAACTAGGGAATTTTTTTTTTCTTTACACAGACTTTGATGTCAACGATAAGGGCTATTTCACAAGGGACATAGTCATTACGTGCAGAGGCTCATGAGGCTCTATATTTAATGCACGCTGGCGGCGGGTCTGTATAGGTGACCGGTTCGTGGCCTTCCTAAGCCATCTAACAGTCGTAACAAGAGTAAATCCTTCTAATAGTGCGCCGTAGCAACGGCTAAGTGCACACTTGCACGCATATGAGAAGTGACTGAGCTCTTACTGAATAGTTTTTTTTTTTTTTTTTTTTTTTTTTTTTTTTTTTTTTTTTTTTTTTTTTTAATGGGGGCCGTCAGTTTTGGCCTAAGTTCCTGGAGTAAGTTGCAAGAGCGAGCTTACGGCAAGGTGCGCCGCTATAGCTGCGCACCTTGCTTAGTGGCTGGTGCAGGACTAAAGCTCGCTCATGCAACTGGCCCCAGGACTACGCATTCAGCTTGTAAAGTCGAATGGCCACTTTTGGTAGTTGTCATCTAAAGACGATGCTAGTTCAGCCGGAAGAAGCGTCAGAATAGCCTGACGCCTCAAGAGATCGACCATGAAATGAAACTTATTTTTCAAGGATAAATGATTAGGTACCTTCAATGACCTTTTTTCAATCATGACCATGATAGTTCAAGAGTGGTGCCAGAATATACAGACGCCTCAGTCAGAGAGATCGACCATGATAGTTCGAGTGTGGTGCCAGAATAGTTTGGCGCCTATAGGCGCCAAGCTATTCTGGCACCACACTTGAACTACTGATCAGGGTTGATTCGTATATCGTTGTGTCAAGGCTGAATAAGTTCCTGCCCTCTTTCTGATTCATGTTGGCTAGGCAGCCATCTGTATGCGGCCACCATGTTATGCCCTTCAGACGATTCTATTAAAATACTAGAGTGCATATCGTACGTGTTTTCAACGGGTAATCAACGGTGTGCCCATCTTGCTGTCACTCAGTGGTGTTGAAAATATATCAGGCTTTTAGATGGATTATTTTAGAGGTAAAAGAATAGGAATTTACTACAGTTCATTAAGTAATGCATCATGATGCAATAGATATTGCATCCGATAACATTACCTGATTAATTTGCAATGTTTTTAATCGTCACTCTTTGTGTGTGTGTGTGTGTGTGTGTGTGTGTGTGTGTGTGTGTGTGTGTGTGTGTGTGTGTGTGTGTGTTTGTTTGTGTGTTTGTGTGTGTGTGTCTGTGTGTGTGTGTGTGTGTGTGTGTGTGTGTGTGTGTGTCTGTGTGTGTGTCTGTGTTTGTCTGTGCGGTGTGTACTGGAAAACTGGAGTCCTTGTGATATTGTCTTGCACGTGCTGTACTTTTGTTAATATTAGCTCGGCTCCACATCGGCCACATATGTGTTTACGCACTCTTATTGACTAAAACAGGAGGAGCGTCCATGGTGCTATGCCTGCGACGAGCAGTTTTCCGTTAAACACTTTTTGCTGTCTTGTGTCGATCTAATAACGCTTCACAGTAGACTCCTTGAAGGTTTTGTTCCGGGATGTTCCCCCGGACACAATCTTCACTTTCCTGAGAGAATGCAATATTTTTAACAAGATTTGAGCATTCATAGACTATGCGAATTTCATTATTTTGACCTTTTTAAGAGTCTGTAGACGTTTCTTTTAAAGACCCGTACGACATTTTAGCATGAAATATTTTAAAGATATATTATTTTACATCTTGTCTTAAGACCTTTCTTTTAGTCTGGCTGGTCAGATTTTTTTAAACCATCCCGCCGTGAGATGGCCTAAGCCGCCTGCTCGGCGTTAAACTCAGATAACTAACTGTTAATATTAGTTGGATGCAATGTTAGTCACTTTATGAAGCGCTTAGAGCTCTTCTTGAGGTTAGGCGCTATAGTGAGTTTACAATACAATACAATACAATACAATACAATACAATAAAATACTTTATTAATCCCTCATGAGGAAATTCGTTTGTTTGTTTGTTGTTGTTGTTGTTGTTGTTGTTGTTTACAATACAATAATAATAATAATAATAATAATACATAGTATTTATACGGCGCATTTCTCTTATTTATAATATAACGCAATATTAACACATTTAGCCCCAAGACCCTACCGCAGGAGATGGACGGACCGTGATAATTCAAGGGTAGTGCCAGATCAGCTTGGCGCCTTCAGGCGCCAAGCTGATCTGGCACTACCCTTGAATTATCGCGGTCCGTCCATCTCCTGCAACTGGTACATAGTTGTCAGGTGACAATATACAATTTGGGAAATGGGGCCTTTGGGGCTTAAAGGGTTAAACAGGACTCTCTGACTAACGAGAGTAGCGACCGGGAAAATAAATAGGAGTATCGAAACGTTACCGGCAGATAATTAAGTTTGGAGGCGCTGATTTCCGGCCACACAGCCTAAAAAAAAAAAAAAAAAAATTTTTTTTTTAAATCCGCCTTGGAGCTATATGCAAGGCCGAAGGGACAATAAATAAAGTGTCACAACGCCAGTCTAATTAAGCTTCCCCAAGCTGAACTCGTGCTGGTGTAATCACGCGTGAGCGCCGGTTCATGCTATCCCTCTAATCCCAGCAATGCCTGTGGCGGTGCCCACTTATTATTGTATCGGCTTCGCAATCGCACAATAATATTTTGTGTACGTACTGCACGATGGTTCAGCGGACTGCCATCGAGGACGTGCGCGGCGCAGAAACCGGTTTACCATCCTGAACTTAATAACAATGTGCTACTCTGTGAATTTCACTGACTGGAGCAGAGATGTGTGTTATCACGATGTTTGTCAGTGTTCAGTGTTTATTTCTTCCGTTCACTCTAAGATAAGTGGACAGCCAGAAAAAATACGTATGCATGATGGATACAAACACCAGGTAACGAGGTATGTATAGTAATACGTAACTGTTAATGGACCTCGATTAAAACAGAGACGTGTATGCTGACGAGGAAAATAAATGCGACGGTTTTGGTAACATTCGATGATTCCAAAAATGTTGCATTTCTTTTGCTCGTCAGTATACATCATTTAAGTTGTAACATATTTTTATTATTATTTCCATAATGGATAAAGGTGTAACGGTTTTGTCACAATGTTTTTTTTTAAATTTTTATTTTACTCAATTAGCTCTGACACACTGCCACAGGAGATGGGTTGACCATGATAATTCAAGGGTAGTGCCAGATTAGCTACCCTGACACTACCCTTGAATTAACATGGTCGATCCATCTCCTGCAACTCGCACATCATCGTTAGGTGACACCTCCACACTTTAGGAATACTGCCTTAGGGTTTAATGAGTTGAACGAAGACGGCACGTTAATATCTTGCTATAAAAAGATTGACGCGTGTAGCCTACGGTCTAGTCAAAGAACACCAGGACAAAAAAATAAATTCACAGTTATTTCCCCCCACCCCCACCCTCCTTATCCTTCCCGCCCCCCCCCCCCCCCCCAAAAAAAAAAAAAAAAAAAAAAAAAAAAAAGAAGAAGAAAAATAAAATAAAATAGATTCCCATTTCTCTTACTTGGTAATGTGCATATCACTCCGAACAAGCAAACTGTCAGTGTAATCATAAATTACTTTGTCAGCTGCAAAGCCTGTGATCAATATATCAGTATACGTGTCTAGCCGATTCAGTTACTCATGACACTTCCTTCGACTGGAAATACATGGCTGCCTATCGATCTCGCGTGGCATAAAAATAAAATATTGATCCGATTTGTTTGCCTGTGATACCCAAAGCCGCGAGATTAACCTGAGACAGCAGTATTTCTGTAGCACACGGAAAACGGGACGAGTATTTCAAGCTGATATTGTAGCGTTGTGCTTGGAGATAATACAAGGTTCGTAAGAGTGCGCTGGTCTTTGATTTGGGACCTTACGGCGAAGCACACCTTCAGCCATAGGCCACGGACCACAATGCGTTTCCGTACTGTCCAGTCTCTAGCCTAGTTAGTCCCGTCACTCCTATTTTCAATCCCTAAAAAACCTACGCCCACCGCTGCACATTGCATGCACAAATCCAAAGACAGCACATTGACAGTCTCATTCTGGCTATGAACTGGTTCCTACCAACCCCACCCAAGCACAGCTGAATCAGCGTGCCCTCAAATCCTACGTCAAAGGCAACTCAACTAGGCCACAATTGCCACTGATAGCTCAGGATGGTATGAATCAAGCACCAACATGTCTCTCTCAGTACCACAAATTACAGCAAATTCCATTCAGCCCACTGCAAATTTCAAACAGGCAAAATTATTTTAAAACACGGGCCTTGCACTGCTGAACTCCCATTTAATGTATACGGACCATAGATTGTACTACTCTGTAATCCAGTTTTAGATCAAGGTATTATCAATATAACTTGCGATTGAATAGGGACTTCACTCATTCTACCCCGCCCCAAGACCGAAATCCCCAAATGTTGCCGTTGTCCTCTGAAGACTGCGTTGCAGTGCAGGACGCAGATCGACCATGATAGTTCAAGGGTGATGCCAGAATAGCTTGGCGCCCGTAGGCGCCAAGCTATTCGAGTCTGGCATCACCCTTGAACTACCATGGTCGATCCTTATCTTGCTGTGGTGTGTCCGGGGTAGAGCGAGTGAAGGCATTGCGGCCGTTTAGGTTGTAGTTAGGTAACATTTTCGGATCTATTGTCAGTATGGTTGTCAGTGAGAATAATAATAATAATAATAATAATAAGCGCATTAAATAGGCGCTTATCCCAATTGAAAATCGGCTACTCAAAGCGCCGCCACGAACTGAACCCAACAAGCACGCTCACGTGAATCACGCGCATTCATTCACACACTGTACATAAACACAGAACATTCACGTGGTGCTAAGGGCAAGCTCAAGCGAGCTACTGAAGTTTTTGGAAATTCAAAATCGTTTCTATTTGAAATTTGATTAAGTGGGCTGAAGCTGATACCAAAGTGGAGGGGGAGGAAGAGCCGGAGTACCCGGAGAAAGAACCCCCGACGGTCCGCCCGAATTAACGGTGAAACTTACTAGAGGAGAAAAATCCGACGCCGGAACCCGTAATCGAACCTCGCACCTTAGCATTGGTGGCAGGCGCCTTAACCACTGCGCCACGGACCGCCTTCCCACCCACTGGACGCATTTTTTATTTTTTTTTTTTTTTAAATCTGAAATCATGTTCATTCGGCAACGACCAAAAGCCACAAACGTCCGAGGAACATGACTGAATACTTATTGGTCTCAGCAAGAAACATACATGCAGTTGAGCCCCCCCCCCCCCCCCACCCCCCCCCCCCCCCCCCCCCCCCCGCGCGACATCCGTCTGTGTCTCTTGCCAGTTGGGTCGTGCTCGCTTTTTCCTCGGCAGTGAAGGAGATTAAGGATTTTCATAGGCAAAAAGACGGGTGGGAAAAAACGAATCTATCTGGATTAGTCTAATCGCTCAAGTTTTCATGTATTCAGTATTCAGTCGAGTCACTGTACGTACATTTTTGTTTCTGTAATCTTAGTTCATTCAACGACCAAACGCCGACACCGCCCACGAAACATGGATACAATTTGATCTCAGCAAGAGGCATAGATCCTCATGAGCCCCCGCAGTCGCGGGGGCTCATGAGGATCTATGTCTCTTGCTCAGTGTTGGATCGTGTTCACTTTTTCTCGGAACACCTGTAGACCTACCTGTTGCAAATCAGTACCGTGCACGTGTACACATGCTTGCTATACAAGTAGTTCATTAGTTAAATTATTTATACTTGAAGCGATCTGCTCCAGGGCGTGCTTTAATTCTTAGAATGTACGAATACAGTTGGTTTACGGATACAATTAGTTTACGGATACACTTGATTCTCAATGTTGTCTTGCCTCAACTAGGACTCTTCTTCCCTTCCTTCTATAATCCATGTAAGCAGGCACAGAAGCTTTCTACCGCCCCTTGTGGCACTCTCCTCAAGGCGAATCTGGGTGGGGAGACCTAGAGTTTCCGGACCCCCCTCCCCTCCCCCCTAAAAAATAATAATAATAAAACAATTGTTTAAACTGTTATCAGAAAGTTCCTTTTTAGAGTGTTTGGACCCCCCCTCCCCCACACACACACACACACACACACACACTCCCTATTTGATTTTTGGGCGAGTTTCGACACTACACGATCCTTCCCCCCCCCCTTCCTCCCCCCTCCCTCCCCCCTTTTGTTTGAATTTTCGGCCACTGTAATAAGGTATTGCGAAGGGGAAGCCTTTTATGTCAGGTTGAAGGTCCCACACAAAACGTTGGACGCCCCCCCCCCCCGCCCCCATATGTAACTGATCCGCGCCTGCTTTTACACACAAAGGAGAAGAAGAGCACAACAAATCTTTCATTTTACGACATTTAGACTTCATATGTTCAAGTTAGCCCTGTGTTCACGTTCAAGTTAGCCCTGTGTTCACGTTCAAGTTAGCCCTGCGTTCACATTCAAGTTAGCCCTGTGTGCAGCATTATTGTACGGCACACCGACTGAGGACATTTCTATGAAGGAGAGATTGCGAACTGTTAATATTTTATTTCGAGGACCCTTTAAGGACTTGCAAGCAGCGGTGCTGAGTTGGCCCACAGCGTGTAATAAGAACCAAAGCACGTGGAAATTCAATGTAATCTGATGTAAGCTCTCCTAAGGTGCTCCGTCACACTTATAGTCGTTTAAAAAAAATCTGATCATACATTTTGATGGAGATAAGATCATGCACCTTGTTCGATCGGCTCACAATTGATCACAATTGACGCCCGTGTCACTGTCGGCATGGCTAAGCCATTAGGCCAAATCATAAAAAAGTTATTACTAATAACACACTGGTTGTCTCCCTCCATTCGCTTTCGCTGGTCAGCAGTAGTTAGTGAATCGAGGGACACAACCAGTGAATACTGTGTGTGTTCGTCGGGACACGTTTTAACCCATTTAGACCCGACGCACTGCGGCAGGAGCTGGCTCGACCATGATAATTCAAGGGTAGTGCCAGATTAGCTTGGCGCCTTATGGCGCCAAGCTAATCTGGCACTACCCTTGAATTATCATGGTCGAGCCAGCTCCTGCAAGTAGTATATTATCGTTAGCTTGGGAAATGCTTCCCTTTGGGTTAAATAGGTTAACCCCTTCACTGCCAGCAGTCGCAGACCGTGTTTTTGAAATCTTTGCTACTTAAATACAATGTCCAATGCCTCTCCTCCTCCCCACCCACCGCCCCCCCCCCCCCACCCCACCCCACCCCCGCCCCAAAGCCCCAGGCGCAACTGTGGTGGCTCATGAGGATCTATGTCTCTTGAAGTTGGATCGTGTTCTTATCACTTCTTCGTGGATATGAAAGTGTTAACACGGCTAATGTGGAGGGCCAGGGGGTTCGCTCATTCATCTTCTTTTCTTTATCATCCTTTTTGTCATATAATCGATACTGAGTGAGATATATTGTCTTAGCGCTGTTTTGTTACTCTGCAGAGGATATAGTTTGAAAGGCGATACCATTATCTTCGGTAGTGAATCGAGCAGGAGCTTTTGATAAAATATACTTGCATTACATATGGCCCATGTCAAAAACTAACCCCCTCGTTCAGAGCCGAGAAAATCTCAACACCACGCAACTGCGAGAGGTATAGATCCTCATGAGCCCCCGCGAACGCGGGGGCTCATGAGGATCTATGCCTGTTGCTGACACCACTTTGAATGCACGTTCTCGGAAAGCTAGGACACTTTGGTGTTGAATCAACAAAGATTGCAGAAACACAATCTTTGTCCACTGGCACTAAACCGGGTAACGAGGAGTCTCGAGGACTTTTCCAATGATTATGGCGTGTAGTGTTACTTTTCTGTAAGTGTTTGAGTTGAGCAGCTGTTGTTTCAAATTAAGCTCTCAACGCTCTACGGTGTGTTAATAATAATAATAATAATAATAATAATAATAACAACAGCAACAACAACAACAACAATACTACTACGACTACTACTACTACTACTACTATTACTACTACTACTAATAATAATAATAATAATAATAAAGAGCTTTTGTATCGCGCTGAATCCCCAGGAGCAGTGGGATCTGGGACTAAGCGCGTTACAAAACAATGTGTGTATGCAGAATCCTTTAACAAATGTAATCTACGCACCACGATTGAAACTCACATAACAAAACCATTCACAAGTTAAACGAATTTTGATGATGCTGATGCGCCACCACGATGGTGCTACCCGGTCAACAAAGGGAAGACCTAAGATCAAGGCCACCACGAAAGTTTCGCGACGTGTAGTCAGTCATAGCATGTTCACTAGAATGAACAAGCATAGTGCTTAGCGCGTGAACGCGTACCAGTACACAGTTATTGACTGAACGTCAACTTAACCCCCTTTTCGTCGAAAAAAAATGCAAACGCCACCCAGCTGCAAGAGGCACAGAACCTCACGAGCCCCCGCATCTGCCAGGGGCTCATCAGCGAGGTTCTTTGACTATTGCTGACCCTACTCATATCCGTGTTCCTTGGACCGATGGGACTCATTTTGTGTTGAATATGCCCTGCTTTCAAGTGCATAATTTTGCGTCCACTGGCAGTTAACCCATTTTGCTCCGACGCACTATACAGCATGAGACGGACCGACCATGATAATTCAAGGGTAGTGTCAGATTAGCTTGGCGCCTGATGGCGCCAAGCTAAGCTGGCACGACCCTTGAATTATCGTGGTCGATTCATCTCCTGGAACTATAACATACCCAGCCTGCAAGCCCATGAGGTGGGGTCAGTCGACGCGAGTCCCAGATATCCACAGGCAAACCATCCCGGCAGAGCTCGCGTCGGCCCCACCTCGGTACTCATGGGCTTGCAGGCTGGGCAGGCCCGGATCCAGGGGGGTGGAAGGGGGGGTCCGTGGACCCCCCCCCCCCCACACACCTCTTCCCCCATAAAAAATGCTATTGTCCTTGACAAGCACATATTTTGTTGATGCTTGCACAACCGCACGCAAAAACTCTGCTTCAGGTGGTTAATTTCTCCCAAAATATTTTTGGACCCTCCCCCACACTTGTAAGTGATCCGGCCCTGCACTGGGTAGTTGTTGAGTTATGCCTCATTGGGACGTGCGGGCGGCTTTGTGGTTAAATGGGTTAAAAGGCCTACTTGGCTTAAACTTTTTTTTTTAAAGATTGAACTCGAGTGTTTGTATACAACTGACGGGGAGGTAGCATGTTACCCCCCACTGACCTGCGGTCTTCAACACTGACTCACCCGACTGACTTATAATTTGGAAGTCCAATATCTCCCACTGTAGGCGACGGTGAAGGGCTCGTGTCCTTGTGCAGGCTGTGCTGTTAAACGTCTGCCTGTGAACGAAAATGTATTCGTGTAACTGGATAAGGCAAGGTGTGGTATAATAGTGTTAAGACACGACCCAGAGGTGAAGCAGGTACGTTTTACTGCTTTACAGAACACGGGTTGTCTCCCTTGAGTCGCTACCGCTGATCAGCGGTAGCGAATCCAGGGAGACCACCAGTGTGAGAGTACCGGCAGCAGATATAATAAGGTGCATGCGCTATATGTTGTCTCCAGTGGATTTTTTTTGTTGTTGTTTGTTTGTTTGTTTTTGTGTGTGTGTGAAAAATGTCTGATGTCTTTTTTTTGAAAGATTTAACTCTAGTGTTTGTATACAACTGACGGGGAGGTAGCATGTTACCCCCCACTGACCTGCGGTCTTCAAACACTGACTCTCCCGACTGACTTATAATTTGGAAGTCCAATATCTCCCACTGTAGGCGACGGTGAAGGGCTCGTGTCCTTGTGTAGGCTGTGCTGTTAAACGTCTGCCTGTGAACGAAAATGTATTCGTGTAACTGGATAAGGCAAGGTGTAATGGCTCGAAATTGTGTCTCTGAACCACCGCAGATCGTTGAAGACCGGCCGGACACGAATTTAAAGCGCCCTACTCCAGGTGGTAAAGGGTTAATAGTTTGCATTAACTCCTTTAACAATAATGTTCTTAGTAGTTCTGACAATAATACTGGGGCAAAAGGGCTAACTTTAACTCATTGTATCCCAAAGCCGAAATCCCTAAATTTCGCCGTCGTCCTCTGAAGACTGCTTTGCAGTGCAGGACACAGATCGACCGTGATAGTTCAAGGGTGATGCCAGAATAGCTTGGCGCCCACAGGCGCCAAGCTATTCTGGCATCACCCTTGAACTATCATGGTCGATCCTTATGTTGCTGTGGTGTGTCTGGGGTAGAAGGGCCGGGTTAAACTATGAAGGTTGAATGTCGTAAAAGGACTGAAAGTCTTTTCTGCTTTTCTTGTCCACTGTACGTAGGAGAGTTCCGTCTATTGGTGACGCTCAAAAGGCAGTGGGAAAACCTCTGGCACGTGTGCCCTCTCACAGGCTAGTGACAAGAAGCAAGGCCGGATCCAGGGGGGTGGGGGTGGGGTGGGGTGCTTTGGTACAACGCACACCCCCCCCCCTTAAGCTTAAAAAAAAATCGTTCACTGCCAGTCCACAACATGGTCCGAGAAGGACAGGGGGGGGGGGGGGGGGGTGCTTTAATGTTATTGCAGCACCCCCTACCCCACCTCTCCTCGTTCCACTGTACCGTCACAATTACAACAGTGTACAGTTTTTACATTGTCGTTGAGCACTCCCCCCCCCCCCCCCCCCCCTTGAAAACGTCGTTGAGCACCACCCTACCCCCTTGAAAACTGATTGATCCGGCGCTGAGAAGGGTAGAAAAGTTTAGACAAGGCCGAAAACATTGATAACTCCTTTGTCGGCGAAATGTAGCAGCCAAAGCCTATCATGGAGCAGATCGCTGTAACTTATTCTACCCCAGACACACCACAGCAAGAAAAGGCCGATCGACCAAGCTAGTTCAAGGGTGATGTCAGAATAGCTTGGCGCCCATAAATGGTGATGCCAGAATAGCTTGGCGCCTATGGGCGCCAAGCTGTTCTTGGCATCACCCTTGAACTACCATGGTCGATCTGTGTGCTGTACTGCAATGCAGTCCGCAGAGGACAGCGGCAAAATTTGGGGATTTCGGTGTTGGGGTAGAATGAGGGGCCCGGGCAAGAGACACAGATTCGCCGGCGTGAGCCAGCAAGAGGCATAGATTCTCATGAGCCACCGCGGATGCGGGGGCTCATGAGAATCTATGCCTCTTGCAACTGCCAGTGTTGTATTCACGGTGCCCCGCCGGGCAGCGTATGCCGGGGTTAATCTCCGTGTCACGCAGGCTGTAGATCCCTGGCTTATTCATTCAAGTTAGTCTGAAGCACATGTTTATAGGAAAGTGATTATCATACTCTGCAGGAGTGTGTGCCGAATTTTGTATATATTACCGCACTTTTTTGTCGAATGGGACCGCTTGACCCACAGGCGTAGGTTGACACAACAGTGATTTTAAAATAAAATTTAGGTTTTAAGGTGTTTGACTTCTGCCTATGGTTGCCACAACAGTCGTTTGAAATTGAGGTTTTCGTCTATGGAGTCATAAGAAACCTGAAGACGAAATTCCCAAATGTTTGCGTTTTCTTTTGACGAAGGCATTGCAGCTCAGGAGACAGATCGACCATGATAGTTAAAGGGTGGTACCAGAATAACTTGGCGCCTGGAGGGGTCGATACATCTCCCGTTGTGTCAAGGCTCAATAATATATCCCTGCAGCTCATCCCATGCCTTATGGTTGGTCAGGATTGGTTGCACATTGCTTAACGTACTGACAGCAAGAAGGGCTGATCAGACAGAAACCAGAAAACAAAAAGATTTGTCAATAATCATGTGTAATATGTAGATTTCCGCAAGCGTATTTACCGGATATAGGAGACTTTGATCGTGATCTCTACTGTGTATGCTTTACGATTTTAGAGCTTGTGTAGGATTCTATTCACGTATGCATGGATTAAAGACAGCTCGCTACAGTGCTCAATAGGATTTTAGGCCTTTGAAATAACACGGCGTTGTAGGCTTTAATTGGCGTTTAACAGATTTAGCCCTAAAGCCAAAAATCCCAAATTTCGGATTTGTCCTCGAAACTGACTGCACACGACACTGCGGCGGAGCTGCGTTCTCACACTTTGTCGTCTGCTTGGACTAAGCCGTACAGCGGTTCAAGAGGTAAAATGACCAGGATGGTTCAAGGGTGGTGCCAGAATAGCTTGGCACCTATAGGCGCCAAGTTATTCTGGCACCACCCTTGAACCATCATGGTCGATTCATCTCCTGTTGTGCATCAGGTGTGAATGTTTGGGTTTTTTTTTTTTGCATATGTGCGTCAGCTATTGCAGACGAAATGTGTGATCTTGTTTGGGAGAGTGACTATGTCTAGCAAGTTAGGACCGTTTTCATACCGGGTATTTCTCAATAATAGTCTAGTGTCCTGCGCGCATATCCAAATATATAGCCGAAAGTGGGTCTGTGAACATGACATGATATCCAGGATCCCGATGTTTAAACCCTTACCATAATACGAGCCACTGCCCCGGACGCATATTTTGTCTCTAAATTCTTCGTTCAACTGATGAACGACAAATAACCACAACCGTCCAACCGTCTCAGCAAAAAAACATAGATCCTCATGAGCCTCCTGCGACTGAAGGGTGTTTATGACGATCTTTGTCACTTGCAGTTTGATCGTGTTCAGTTTCTCGGTAGTAAAGGGGTTAACGAAGTATTGCTTAGTATTGCTATTTGGTCGAGAATGACGGACCGACTGATAAGCTTGATGTCATTCAGTCTCTCCCGTGAAAGCGACAGACTCATCTGGCGGCACTACCTGGCGGTGACTGTAATGACGTAATAGACCCCATCTGCTGGCGTGATAGAGAGAATTGATTATGACTGTAACTGAGTCCATTTCAGGCTGGTCATCGAACATCAATTTTAGGGTTTTTTCTTAGATCTGCCCACGTCTGCAAAACAAGTCTTGCGAAAATTTGCTTTGCTTGTATTGTGCGCACCGGCTGCAAGCTTACTCACCGCTTGTCTCATCGCTTTACCATAATTTATGATAAAAAGGCAAAGCCAAGGCAAGCTACTCGCACAGTCAAGCCTGGATAATCCTTCCGTCTGAGGATGTAATGATGCTTATCTCTGCCAGCAAGCGGTATAGAGTCTCATGAGCCCCTGCGTCTGCAGGGGCTCATGAGAATCTATGCCTCTTACAGAAGGAAGGTTTTGGGTGAATGGACTGAAACGCTTCGATCAATAAATTTTTCTGCGACTACCCGGCGCGGCAGCCGGCAGAGTCTCTGCAGTCACTGATTCATCTCCTTCCAGCTGCAAAGAAGCATAGATTCCCATGTGCCTCTGCAGCCTAAGGGACTGATGCAAATCTATACCCCATGCACACCGAGATCGAGGATGGTACTGCATTAAGTGTGCAACTATCTCTGGAGCTCTCGCTTTTCGCACTGTGCAGACGATACGACACTGCGGCGGAGCTGCGTTCTCTCTCACACTTTGTCGTCTGCTTGGACTAAGCAGTGTCTGCCGGCAACTGTCACTTTCCAATACCGCTGCGCGTGACTACCCGTAAGGAAGTATTTGAAGTGAGTCTACCGTGAGATCAGGCACACTTGTGAATCAGCACTCCAGACATACAGCAGGTTCGTCCGTTTCTTCCAGTTCCAGACGTCGCGGGCTTCCTGGACAAGGAATCAAAATCAATGTGAGACAACCTGTGCCACTAGTGTCTTTGTCATTTGACTGTCTGCGATGTCGCAACAGGTTATCAAGTCAGCTACACTGACGGGTTTTCAAAAGTTTGGATAATTGCTGTAAAATCGTTCAGCTCTACGTGTGATGCCAAAAACTAAAGTGGGGGTGAAAATCTTCCACAGTTAAACAAAGGAAATCAGCCAAACGGACTTAGTTCTGCTGTATACATTTGCTGCGGAAGAAAATGTAGAGTCTAATGTGGGTAGGAAAACTTTTAGTTTGTGATGTTGGACCTTACGGCCTAGGGTCATAAGATTCAAAAGCACAGACCACAACAAATTTTTTTATATTAAAAAAAAAGAAATAAAACTCACTGCTTGCAGACTGGAGTCAACATTGAACATAAGCTTTTTTTTACCCGACTGGCTGCTAATTTTTCTCCCGACTGGCTGCTAATTTTTCTCCCGAACTCAGCTGGGGCCAAACTGATTTGTTCAAACCCTGTTAGGTGCCCCTTCTTAACTCATTCAGCCCCGACACGCCACGGCAAGACATGGATCGAGCGTGATAGTTCAAGAATGGTGCCAGAATAGCTTGGCGCCCATAGGCACCAAGCTATTCTGGCACCACCCTTGTACTATTAAGCTCTATCTGTTTCCAGAAGTGTAATATAGTCTTCAGATGGCAACTTCACATTTTGGGGATTTCGGTCCTGCGGCAGAATGTGTTAAAATCACTTCCGTGGTGACAAAAGACGTAAAGCCGGAAACTTTTTTTTTTTCTTCTGAGCAGCAGCCCGCATCAGGAGGCATCATACGCTGTGTGACTACCACCGATCATCTGGACACGATTTACCACGGATTCCTCAGCTAATCCAAGCGACGTTTACAAAGGAGGGTTCAGTCACGGATCACTGAACTATAAAAAAGGGGGCCAAGAATCTAAGAGGTTAGTATGGGAATTTCTTTTTCCTTTCTTCACAGTTTTTTTTTTAATTTATTTATTTTTTACTTTTACTTTCTTCAATGCTGGAATTTTAGGCGATAATTATGATCCATGTGCAAGTAACTTTGACAAGAAAGTTGTGCTGGTCTGCGATTTCGTACCTTACTTCTCTATGCCGAACCGTCCAAAATCACAGACCAGTACACAACCAGTTCTATAGGTTTATGATTAACGTTAGTCATTAGCTTACTGGTAATGACTCGACTGAGGCATTTTCTTGTCCCTGCGTGCAGACTGAACGCCCCATGAAAACCTCCACGAGGCGTATGATCGTATTAGGTTTCACAACAGCAAGAGGCATAGATCTTCATGAGTCCCCGCGAATGCGGGGGCTCATGAAGATCTGTGCCTCTTGCAGAGGGGTGGTTTTGCTATTCAATCACTGATGGGCCCTAGTGACCTGTGGTCTATTGTTCCACGTCCTGTATAGTGCGTGCTTTAATCCGTCCAAATCCTGACAATACCCCCAGCCCTGGTCGACTGACCGGCTTCGAAGAGTGACTTAGTCCGTAACGTGATATTGGAAACACTTTCAGTTCCTCGTGCCAAACTTCCGTAGATGATCCAGCCGTGACAGTTCCATGGTTTATGCTTGAGTGCGGTAGTGACTTTTTTCACTTCTTGCGGCCGATTTTTGTAGACGGACGATTCGACCTGGGAGGTTTGTGTCTGATTAGCCTAGTTTCTTTTGAAGGTACCTAGCTAATGAAGAATTGCTGTCTTTGTCTACCGTCTGGTGAAGAAGTGAAAAGAAGGTGGGGGGGGGGGGGGTAGGGGGGTGTGTTTGTGTGTGTGTGTGTGTGTGTGTGTGTGTGTGTGTGTGTGTGTGTGTGTGTGTGTGTGTGTGTGTGTGTGTGTGTGCCTGGCCTTCAGTCCAGCGCGAGGGGAGCAGACGATCAAAGGAAACTATTTTGCTGACCACGGTGACCCCTCAGAAAGCCCCCTATTGGTGTATGTGTGTGTGTGTGTGTGTGTGTGTGTGTGTGTGTGTGTGTGTGTGTGTGTGTTTTGGGGGAAAGATCGCTCCGTCTTCTGCGACTAGTAAACGGTATTCAGCAAGCTCTTCTACCAGTGAGTCAGTTGTCACTGGAAGCGAAACAGACCGCAAAAAAGCGTAGAAACTAACTGTGCTTAGACATGTGTGCTAGTCTTTGATTTGGGCTTACGGCTTCGCTGGTCTGTCATCTTGGACCTTACGGCTGCAAACCGTAAGGTGCAAGATCACAGACCAGCACACTAGGGTTTTTCTTGGCGTTAACTTGATACTAGCACGACTACAGTGTGACACCTAGACGACTGAGTGCGTAAGTCATTTGATCCACAACATGCGTTACTACACGCCGGGTGGACATACAGACACTGGTGTGAGAAATTCGGGTGCATGTACAGTGTTTCAAGCAATAATTAAAACCAGCAATGTGTCTTGTCAGGACTCAAGCAAATGTGACTTTTTCGACCTACTTATTTTTTAGTGTGATAGGTATTTAAACAAGTGTTTTCGTTGGACAAAGGAAATGTAGCGAGGTGACCAGGAATCATTCTATTTACGTTTGTGCGGAGGTTCATCTGTGCTTTGACATGCTGATAACTGCAAGCCTATGAGGATCGGCCATCGTTAACACATTCAAGGCGTGTCGCATTCGGATGCGCGGCATGTTGCCGCGTATCCGGATGCGGCACGTCTCAAATGAGTTTTAAACACGAAAATGTGTCACGACCGTTGTTTCCATGCCCGTACGCTTGCTAGTCTGAATCTGGACCTTACGACGTAAATACCGTTAATAGGACAGGAGTGTTTCCTCCAATAGTTTTATGTCTGTGCTGGCCTGTAATTTGGGACCTTACAACGTTTAGCCGTCTTTGATACCATCTGTGCCGTGGCAGAAACCGTTAAGCGCAAAAAGTCAACCCATTTAGCCCTGAGTTTCTACAGCAGGAGATTGATTGACTGATAAATCAATCAAGGGTAGTGCCAGATTAGCTTGGCGCCTTCAGGCGCCAAGCTAATCTGGCACTACCCTTGAATTATCATGGTCAATCCATCTCCTGCAACTGGTACATAGTTATTAGGCAACAGCTCCAAAATTTAAGAAATCGGACCTTGGGTCTAAAAGGGTTTAACGTTGTTGAAACTGTGTAGGCCTACAAATCCACACCAAGTTTCGACTTTCGACATTGCTTTTTAGTTGGTAGAGACACACTTATCAATGACGTAACGTGGACAGCCATTGTGTATTACGTATTTAATTTGATGACCGTCTCGTACGTGTGGACATTTCGTTATTATCTCGCGTGTAACGAACCCATCATGACCGTGACATGTGTCGTCTTGTTTATACACTCTTGCGTAACGAAGTGTGATCTGTTACCACGTAGCTTACGTCTTTAGGTTAACGATATAAGAAATTCCCAGCAAAGAAAGAAACACGCTTAGAAAAGACAAGTACAGCACCGTGTATACATTATGCTGTGCTTGTCCTTCTTAAGCTACGTTTCCATAAGCACGAATCCGATACGCGGAATACGATCCGAACCCGATGCGGTGATGCTATTTTCCGTCAAAAATTACGTCATTTTCGTTCGAAGCCGGATGCAAATTCGTGTCCGCATCGGGCATATGGAAACACACAAACATGAAAAAGACTTGCACGAACCTTCCTGTTTCGGACCCGCTTCGGATTCGGATCGGGTTGGTATCGGATTCGTGTTAATGGGTCTGCGTCTTTAGCGTGTGTCTTTCTTCAAGTTGTTCGAATTTCTTTGTATTGTAGGCCATACGCTTGGCAGTCACCTTTTTGGCCTGGATTCTAGATGGGCGATAGTTGTAAGGGCCCCTCCCAGTGTGCTTAGGCCATCGGGACGACGTCGGCCGCCATAGGCCCGCGCACGACTGTGCGCGGGCCAACGTCTGCCGGTGCGGCCCGATGGCCTAAGCGCATTGGGCTGTGTGTCCCAACCGTGATGTCACCGTGGTGTATTTTTGGCTTGTGATCAATCGGTGTGTGTCCCACCAACAATGAGTCACCGCACGTGAGAAACGAAGGGCCCCCAGGCTCACCCCACCGTCCGCATTAGCTCCCTGGTTTCCCGGAGAGGAGATAAGAAATTGCTGCCGTAGTCAGCCTCCGCTTGAACCGCAGGCTAGGACAACGCTGTCATATATAATCAAAAGACATTCCATATTTGTGAAAAGCGAGATTGTCATTGTACTACAATGAAAATCTCACTTTTCACAAGTACGGAATTACTGTTTCGCCGTCGCAGGACAGAAGTACGAGGTGGAATAGAAGCACAGTCGAGTCAGCTAAATCGATATAAACACGAATCCGATACGAACCCGATCCGTATCTGAAGCGGGTCCAAAACAGGAAGGTTCGTGCGAGTCCTTTCCACGTTTGTATGTTTCCACAGGCCCGATGCGGACACGAATTCGAATCCGGCTTCGAACGAAAATGACGCAATTGCATCACCGCATCGGGTTCGGATCGCATTCGTATCGGATTCGTGCTTATGGAAACGTAGGGAACAGAATGGCGAATGCGGAAGAAGGGGCGAATGCGGAACTGTAGGCACTGACGAATCTGACATCAAAAGACAAAAGAGCAGTAGCTTTTGGTCATCAGCAAAGCAACGAACTTAGCTAGTCTGTACAGCCAAGGAAACAGTTGTTCTTTTTGTTCTGAGCGTGCTTTTTTCTATGTTGGAATGTTCTTAGCGTTTTACACGCTAGAAAAGACAAGTACAGCACAGTTTATATAGTATGATGTGCTTGTCCTTCTTAACGTGTTTCTCTCTTCAAGTTGTTGGAATTTCTTTGCATTGTAGGCCGCACGCTTGACAGTCACCCTTTCGGTCTGGAGTGTTGTGGTCTCATTGATTTATCCCAACCCTTTGCGTGCCACGGAGAGCGGGACAACTAAACTCTACTTGACTGACTTGACGTGTGTCGGTAGCCGTTTTTGTCGCGACGATTCTGACAGGATTACCGACACGCAAAAGGGTTAAAGCTGCGAAGCTTGTCGTGGCTTCAGCAGGTGACTGGTTGTGCGTCAGGCCCTGGGGAGCGTGTGATGCGAACTTGACGGGCAATTATTGGCAAAATCGGTGGAGACCCAGGAATTCCTCTGGCCTCTCCCTACCCCTAAGGTCGTGCATTGTGTGACTCACTGGCTGCCGAGCCCCCAGCAAAATAAACACTGGACGTCAGATGCAAAGTAATGAGGGGTGGGTGGTGGTGGGGGGGGGGGGGGCACCATTCGTGTGCTGGTCTGTGATTTTGGACCTTACGGCCTGCGGCCGTAAGGTCCAAAATCACAGACCAGCACATAAAACCCTCACGGCCCGAGACAATTAAGTGCAAAATCACAGGCCAGCGTAGATTAGTCGAACTGATATATGCTTGGTACCATCCCATTGTGATAACGGCTGCTCTTTCGCAGGGCTAGTCCCGTCCTTGATCACATTCTGCGCCAAAGGACTTTAACCCATGCAGCTCCAAGGCCCCATTTCCCACATTTTGGAGCTGTCACTTAACAACTATGTACCAGTCGTGGGATCGACCCTGATAATTCAAGGGCAGTACCAGATTAGCTTGGCGCCATCAAGCGCCAAGCTAATCTGGCACTACCCTTGAATTAGCATTGTTTCGATCCATCTCCTGCCGTGGGGCGTCAAGGCTGAATGGGTTAAACTTAATAGTTAATTAGTTAGGCTCTAGTAAGCCTGAACCCAGATGCTAGAAACTATTCATTCTATTCCCCAGAGCCATAAAATATCACATGACTCGTAAACCATTTCACTTGACGAACATCCGGTTCTTGACGGAGAAGAAGCTGGTGGCATGATACTGAGCAGTACCTATCGCTGTTCATCTTGTTTTTCGTGTCAGATTTCAGCACGTACAGATACTTATACAGAAACGATAGACCACAGGTCAGAGGGAAACAGTGATTTTATTGGATCGATCTGAACACTGAAGTTTAACGCTATTTTCATCTATTCATGACATTGTTGCTCTCCTTGAATTCTGACATCCAACGCCTGCAGTCTGCTTGGTCGTACATGAGCCTTTCCTGCCAGCTTTATTGTGCTCATTGAACTGCTTGTAGCAGAGCATAAAATGGCGGCGCTAACGTCCACAGGTCACAAATCCACCCCGCCCTCCTCTTTTCCAATGACGTTCGCTTCCAGGGGGCCTATCCTCACCCCCGTCTCTTCCTCCCCCTTCCCCGTCACCACCAGCCTGAAACAGATCACCACCCCTGTGGCGCCCGCGCTCTTCCGGAGGCAGGTGTCTCTCCCACAGAGCTCCCCAGGTACACCACGATCCACCCCTTTTGATGCTTTCGTGCAGGCCTACTCGCGCTCACAAAGTGCGTTGTCTCTGAACAGAGTGTTCACCATGGGGGACGGCGGCTTCCACGAGCACTTTGATGACAGTAGGTTGTCCCGGGCCTCACCTCGCTCCGGCAGAAGGTTAGAATATTAATTGACTGACTGACTGACGGACGGACTGATTGACTGATGAACAGACAGAGGAATGGATGGATGGATGGATGGATGGATTTTGTTTTGTAGTCGTGCAATCAATGAAGCTATCTCCGGGCGATGTTAATGCGCATCCATTGACCCGCACACGATTAGTTACCCCTTCTCTGCCGAAAAGAACTGAAGACCACCCAACTGCAAGAGGTATAGATCCTCATGAGCAAAAAAAACACGGGTACAAAAGTGGAGTCAACAAAAAGCATAGATATTCATGAGCCTCCGCAGTCGCGCTCATGAATATCTATGCTTCTCGTTGACCCCAATTTTGAGTCCGTGTTCCTTTTTTCCTTGGCCGGCTGAGGTTCTTTGGCTTTCATTAACAAAGATTTCAGAAACACAGTCTGCGCCCTCTGGCGGTGAATTGCTTACGTATAATGTGCGTCTTCCTGTCTGTATCCATATTCAGGTCTCCGACGAGCCACAGCGATCACGGGAGTCTAGTCAGGACGAGCCTGCTCAAAGTAACCGACGGCAAGAGGGCGAAGAAAGTCCGCTTATACCGCAACGGGGACCGCTTCTTTAAAGGGATGGTATACGCAGTCAGTCCGGAGAGGTTCAGGACCTTCGAGTCTCTACTGGCCGGCTTGACCACGTCGGCCATCTGTGACAAAAACGCCATGCCTTCCGGCGTGCGACACATGTTCTCCGTGGACGGGACGAAAAAGATTACGACGCTGGACGAACTGGAGGAAGGAGAGAGCTATGTCTGCGCCTCCACTGACGTCTTCCGGAGGCTGGATTACGTCAGAAACTGCAGCAGCCCGAACTGGAACGCTAACCGGAAGAATCCTCCAAGAGAGGCGGGCGAAAAACCGGAAACTGCTCGGTCTTTGTCACGTGACAGTATTGGAGTCGCCGTATACGAGGATGACACGCGGGATTTCATCCGACCCAAACTGATCACTGTCATTCGCAACGGTTCCAAGCCGCGCAAGGCAGTGAGGGTTCTCCTTAATAGGAAAACGGCGCACTCGTTCGACCAGGTGCTGACGGACATCACGGAGGCCATCAAACTCGACAGTGGCGCCGTCCGGCGGATCTACACCGTGGACGGACGACAGGTGAGTACAACTACTATTTCACACTAAACAATTCTACACGAAAAATGTCCACTGACAAAGGCTATTCCGTTGCAGACTGGCTGTCTCTCTCGATTTGCTGCCGCTGATCAGCGGTAGCGAATTGACGGAGCTAGAAGAAGAGCCACAGTGAGCATAGTTTTTCTTGTAGGCTTCCTGGACCCGTGACGTGATTTAGAGACTTATGCAAACGCCCGCACGGCGCCTTTTGTTGTTGGGTTGTTGATGACCCACAAGTGCCTGCCAGGCCCACCCTTCGTTCACGCAGACGAAAGGTGGGCCTGGCAAGACGTTTACGACCCGCTGTCCGCGCGAACAAAAGGTGGGACTGACGGGTCGTTTACGACCCGCTGTCTGCGTGAACGAAAGGTAGGCCTGGCAGGACGTTTACGACCCGCTGTCCGCGTGAACGAAAGTTGGGACTGACGGGTCGTTTTCGACCCGCTTTCTGCATGAACGAAAGGTGGGGCTGACAGGACATTTTCGACCCGCTGTCTGCGTGAACGAAAGGTGGGGCTCCGCTGGCACGACGTTTTCGACACGCTATCTGCGGGGACAAAAGATGGAGCTGGCAAGCACTTGCGGGGCACATTTTCTACCCCCTCTGTGCGAGCAAAATGCGGCCATCTGGCATTTGTGGGTCGTATTTACGACTCCACCCTCTCTGCCAGAGCGAAAAGCAGGTGGTCGTTTCCGAATGTCCTCCAATAAGTCAATGGTCCAGGAATCCCGCACAAAAAGGGCTCTTCAGTGGGAAATAGTTGTCACTTAGTCCTTGTTTCCCACCGAAAAGCCTTTGTCTTTGCACGTTTTCTGTTTAGGATTCGGTTGTGGTTTTGAGTTTATCGTCATGTGCTGCTGTGGATGATTTCCATTAATTGTTTTCCTGTTTTGAACTGTCAGAAGTTCTTTGTTTTTAATTATTCTCCTTTTCACCTCATTGCGGTTCTTGCACGCATTTGTTTGGCTTCCCCCATTGTTCTAGCTTTCTGTTTAAACGGAAATGGATGCCAGGATACAGAAATCCCCCTGGCGCGTGCCATGATTAATCACTGAGCATGTCTGCACGTGCGCTAGTCACGCGCATGCGCATGTCACATTGTCTCTCCCGTGAAACTGACAAGGACGCTTTGCTGTGAAAAATTGACGTGCGGTGAAAACCTCGTCAAGCTCCTTCCGTTGACAAGAAACATAGATTTTATTGAGTCCCAGCAGCTGCAGGGGCTCATGAAAATATCAGTACGCCTCTTGCGAGACATATCACCTTCAGGTTCTCATGAGAAAGAGGCCGGTTACCCTTTGACCCCTTCATTGCCAGCAGACGGCAGCTTGTGTTTTTGACATCATTGTAAATTCAGCGTCAAAGATCCCCAATCGTCAAAGGAACGAGGCTACAAAGTGCTTTCTGAAACAGGCATAGATCCTCATGAGCCCCCGCAACTGCGGGGGCGCATGAGGATCTATGCCTATTGGGCTCGGGAAGCTGACACCGTCATCACGCTAGTCGTGTCGGCCATCTTGAGAGGATACGCGACTCATGCGCTCATCGGGAAATCGCTGTCAGGACAATGTCACGAAAGTCCTGACGTGCTATAGGCAATAACAGCAAGTCTTGCCATCACCGTAGGAAACCGCTCACCAGAATCTGTTTTTGTTTGTTTCCAAAGAGGAAGAAACATGAAGAAAAATGTGTTGAAACACCACTTCGCTACTATCTGAATTATATCGTATCCTCTTAAGATGGCGGCTGCCGCCCCGACGCTCCTAGGCAACGCGGGGAACTTCCCGAGCCCTATTGCAGTTGTGGATTGTGTTTCATTTTTCTCGACAAGGGTGGGGGGAGGGTGTGTGTGTGTGTGTGTGTGTGTGTGTGTGTGTGTGTGTGTGTGTGTGTGTGTGTGTGTGTGTGTGTTGTAAATCAAAAGTCTTCAGTTGTGGACATGAACACAGATGCAGATTTCACGCAAGTGATTTTGGGGTTCATGAGAATCTGTGCCTGTTGCTGGCAAGTATTGATCGCATTAACCTCTTCATTATCAAGAAAAAGACAACGCAAGAGGTATAGATCCTCAAGACCCTCCGCACCTGCGGGGGCTGCTCATGAGGATCTATGCCTCATGCTGAAGACACTTTGTATGAATTTGTATTTCTTAACCCATTACATCCTAAGGCTGATTTTGTAAAATTTTTGCTTATTGTCCTATGGAGGCTACTTTACAGATTAGGAGATCAGATAAACTGTTTTAGTTCAAGGGTGGTGCCAGAATAGCTTGGCGCCAAGCTATTCTGGCACCACCCTTGAACTATCAGTCAAATTCATTTCAAGCAATGGGTGTATCAGGATGATAAGGGTTAAAGGCTGGTAGATCCTCGACGTTAAATTTGCAATGATTAAAAAAAAAAAAAAAACCCACTATGTGCCTCCACTGGCATTTGGAGGGTTAAACTAACGACCGTTTGGACATGCACACAGAACAATTTTCATGCCAGTAATTTCGGGTTCATGCATGCGCATGTGACATGTGACCTGGCGATGGCTTGGTCGTGCAATAAGCCGTTTCGCTTCTGCCGCCAGCTGCACTGGAGACAGATCGCCTGCGGCCCTAAAGCCATCGTGCTGGAGATGTGCTAAGGTTAGGAAACATATCAGACACTGCCTTTGGGCTAGTGCGGTCAGTCAATCTCCCACGAGATGTATACAGCGTTGAGCAGACGATACTAAAACATGAGCTGTTTGTCTGGAGGCCCTGTGGTCGTTCAATACAGCGGAAACGGTGGGGGTCGGGCCGGCGGAGACAGCTGTTTAATTGTGTGAATTGATAGAAGTCTGGCACTGTGTCTGTCCCAGGGGCACCCGGGGAGGGGGAGGGGGGAAGGAGGACTGAGAGACAGAGATAGAGTGTGTGTCAGACAGACAAACAGAGCACAGTAGTGCCGAAAGTGTTCATTAATTGTCAACTTTGGAACGAAATAAGCCACCGAAATGCGTGTGTGTTACACAAACATGGGTTAACCCATTGAAGGAGGCCCGCATCAATAGCTGCGAGTGTCGTAACCGATTCAAGGAGGCCCGCATCAATAGCTGCGAGTGTCGTATAGAGTTGCCGCCGGCAACGCTACACGACACTCGCGGCTATTGATTTCTGGACGACTTGAATGAGTTTACAGGCGTGGAAGACAGACCGGCCATAAGACTGATAATACTGTTCTCGATTTTAAAATAGCGATCAAAATAACAACAAGGCATCACGGTACTAGATCTACCAGTACCGGCCAGATGTCAAAGCACTAGCATCAAGCCAGTTCAGGTTCAACATTTACGTGCTCAGTGCTAAAATAACAATTTAGGGGGGGGGGGGGGGGTGGTGGTGGTATAACTGCCTAGTGCGCAAAAGCCATCAGGCCAACGTCGGCCGCCGTTGACCCGCGCACGGCCGTGCGCGGGCCAACGGCGGCCGACGTCGGCCCGATGGCCTTTGCGCACTGGGTGTAAGGTACTGCAGCAGTTCTAGCGACCGTAATTATAATTATGCCTGTCACGTGGTAATGTTATAGACACACGGTAAATGAGCGTGGAGTCAAGGGATTCAAGCGAATTTATTTTCAACCCTTATACCCTTCGCTTTTGTTGTTGGGTGATCGAAACAGCAGTTTGCCGTGTATGGGTGCCGCCTATCCCATACAGAGATCAGACAAATTTAGCCGCAACATGTTTGGTGTATCAGTGCCGGTCTTTGATTTTTTTTTTTAACCTTATTGTTGCAGGCTATGTCACCGTGACATTTCGATACCTTATTGTTGCAGACTATGTCACCGTGACATTTCGATACATGTATTTGGTGGTCTGTCATTTTGGATCTTACAGCCTTAAACCGTAAGGTCCTAAACCAGAAACTAGCACACAGTTCTGTATGATTTCCGATATTTTAAAGCGACCTACTAAGGCACTAAAATGGTTAATAGTTCGCAATACCTCATTTCTCACCTCTAGCTAACTGTTGACTCATTTTTTTCTTCTTCTGATTCTAGAGGGAAGTGGATGTAAGGTGTTGGGAAGGGATGGGGTGGGTTAAAGTAGTGTATGATTGTGCGCGTGTCTGAGAGAGGGCTGGTGCTGTTGTGCATGCGCAGTGAGTCCAGTGTTTTCCTGGAGAACAGCGCTATACAAGAACTATTTATTATTATTATTATTATTATTATTATTATTATTATTATTATTATTATTATTATTATTTCCAAATGCTCTAAGTATGTCTTACGATAAAGCTGGACAAAAGGGTGAACTTAACTCAACTGACGAAATTTGAATGTCGTAAAATGAAAGACTTAGTCAGCTTTTCTTCTCCTTTGCACGCCGAAGAGTTCCTTCCGTTACGCTCGAAAGGCAAACCTCTGGCACGTGTTCCTGCTCAAATAGATTGTGAAAAGAAGGGTAGAAAGGTCAGAGTTGAGGCAAAGCGACATTGAGAACCGGTTGTATCTGCGAATTTTGGCAATCAAAGCCTGTCAGGCAGCAGACCGTTTTAACTCCTTGACTGCTGAGAAAAGCGAACATTGCAAGAGACATAAATCCTCATGAGCCCCCGCAGTTGCGGGGGCTCATGAGGCTTTATGCCTCTTGCAGACAACACATTTTTATTCACGGTAAAGTACCATTACGCGTTAATTTAAAGACACATGTCAGCACCATTTGTGTTTGTTATGCCTCATCGACACACCTAATGAACTTTAACTGCGGTTGGGACACGCAGCAAAGCACACGGCGCATAATCGTATTAGTTATTTATTCTCCCCAGCCGTTAGCGTGTCAATCTATTTGTAGTTGTTTCTAGTACTGAAAGCCTTGTATTTATAGAACGGAGTGGAGTCATGGTCAAATTACTTGATATCGAAACGACATGTGCTGAACTGGGTTGTCCTGTGTCTAAACGAACCATATCTAGACCTGTGTGTGTCTTTTTGTAACCATCTGTTACAGAAGTGTATCTTTGAACAGTTACGGCGGTAGTGTGCCTTTAAGTTCTTTGGAAGGTTTGACGTCTTTGGTATTGTGTGTGATCATGGGAAGTCAGTGGGGTTACCGTGCTTTTATTGTAGCGGGGGCCAGCAATCGATATGTCCGTGAGTGACCTCACCTGTGAACTCGCGAACCTGCGCGCGTGATAAAGGTACTCTGACCCATTTGTTACTATCACGGACAGGGGCTAATATAAAACTACTCTCATACTAGTAGTCGCCTAGTACTGGCAGGCTTGCTGATATATAATCCAGAGTAACTTACTTGACTTTTTACACCCTCGGTCTGTCTTTGACCCCACCCGGGTCTGCCCTGGGGGACTTGGGTGGGGTTAGGTATTTTTTAGTTCCCAGGGTCACCCTGGTCAGCCCCACAGGGTGGGTTTTTCTCTCTATTCTGGGGCATGTGTTTCTGTCTACCCTTTGTCCATTCACCTGTATTTGCCTTTTTAAAACTCTCCCTACTGTCTGCACTGCCTGTAGCTCTTGATATTGGATGTGTGTTGCTAAATGGTCTTAGCTTTATTTAGGCCCCATGTGTTAGGTTTATTTAACGTATTTGACCGGCTGGCGACATACATTCAATGTTCTGTTTTGGTTTTTTTTTCACAAGCAGTGCAGGCACGTCCTGAGAAAGCCTTGTTGCTGTCGGGACGTTAAGCAATGTACAATCAATCAATCAATCGGTCTGTCTTTGTTTGCTTTTCGTGTTAATATCAGGAACATCGACTGAAACTGTCCCTTGTGAACGCTTTGCTTGTCGGCAGCGGTTTGAGTGGCGATGATTCCTGTAGGAATCATCGCGACTAAAACCGCTACCGACACGCAAAGGGTTACGAAATTCGCAACAAGGAAAAGAAACACGCTTGGAAATAACAAGCACAGCGCAGTTATTATATTTTCTTTTTAAAATAGACTTTTACAGCCAGAAAATTAATGGACTTCATGTACACTTACCGTTTTGAGGCATGAAGAAACTCAGTGACTTCTTGCCGTTCTGAAACTTTAACTCATTCAGCCCGACGCACGTATTTCCCAAATTTTGGAGGCATCATCTAACGAATATGCACCTGTTGCAGGAGATGGATCGACCATAATAATTCAAGGGCAGTGCCAGAATATGCGCCAAGGTGCATGATATCAGGGCTGAATGGGTTAATAAATTGTGTCGTGCTTGTCCGTTCTAAGCGTGTATCCTTCATTTCTTGTGGATTTCTTTCGATTTTTTCACGCTTGCCCTTGTTTGTCTGAATTCTGCGTCTGTTCAGGTTAAATTACTTTCCTGCTTTCCGTGTGCTTGCTTGCCAGTTTACCGCTTTGTCTGAATCCTGCGTCTGTTCAGGTTAAATTACTTTCCTGCTTTCCGTGTGCTTGCTTGCCAGTTTACCGCTTTGTCTGAATCCTGCGTCTGTTCAGGTTTAATCCGGAGTAAATTACTTTCCTGCTTTCCGTGTGCTTGCTTGCCAGTTTACCGCTTTGTCTGAATCCTGCGTCTGTTCAGGTTTAATCCGGAGTAAATTACTTTCCTGCTTTCCGTGTGCTTGCTTGCCAGTTTACCGCTTTGTCTGAATCCTGCGTCTGTTCAGGTTTAATCCGGAGTAAATTACTTTCCTGCTTTCCGTGTGCTTGCTTGCCAGTTTACCGCTTTGTCTGAATTCTGCGTCTGTTCAGGTTTAATCCGGAGTAAATTACTTTCCTACTTTCCGTGTGCTTGCTTGCCAGTTCAGTTACCGCTTTCGGTACCAGAAGAAACTTGCTGACATAATACATCTAAGAACTGCGTGCAGAAATGTCGAAGACAGCTCTTGGATAGTGTTTAATTAGCTTGGCGACATATAAGGTTCGGATCAGTTAACTCCTGAGGGATGGGTTCAACTTTTTGTTTGGGATCTTTATACTGACACGAAAGTCCCCAGATAACCGCCCTTGCGATTCCCCAGTGGCTGAAAATCAAAACGAGAGGTGGGGGAGGGGGAGGGGGGAGAGGGGAGGCGGTTGGGGGAGGGGGGAGAGGGGAGGCGGTTAGGGGAGGGGGGGGGGCAGAGGTGGTGGGTAGGCGCGCGTGTGAACTTGAAGACATGTTGCATTCGCACCACCCGCCAAAATATCGGCTTGACGTAGATCCGTCCCTACCACGGTAGGAGTTTGTCTAGAAATCTCTCATTGTACGCGCTGTAAGTGATTCTGTGAAGTTGAGTGTGTGAAGAAAGACCAAATACAGGAATTTTATTATTATTATTATTATTACAATGAAAATATCGCTTTGTACAGAAATAGACTTACTGTCTTTTGCCTTCACGGGGCCGAGTGTGTATTGGATTCTGTTTTTTTACACTGATTCTTTTCAGTATGTGGTCGGCCATCGGGTGTGAACACTAATATACACTTATCTTTTTATTCGTTATCATACTATAGTTATGAAGTTCAGCAGCTGGGAGATTATCGCGCTGTCCGTCTGTTCTGTCCATCGGCACTATGTGACTTTCTCTCTTAACCCTTTGGCTGTCGGTAGCGACACGCAAAGGGTTAACAAGGAACAGTTTCAGTCGATGTTCCTGATGGTAACACAGAAAGCAGACGGCAAAGGGTTAAGTTGTTCTCCGTTTCGTTTCGCAATTTACGCGTAACCGCACATTACTTGAGGCATAAAATCGCCGGCCACACACAACGTACGCACGGCTCTCTTGGTGTTATATTGAGAGCGGATTTCTATGAACGAGCTCGTTAACTCATCAGTTGTGCCCGAGGTACGAAATACCCACATTTTGGAGTTATCCCGGCTCTCAGGACTGCATTACAATTCAGGATATGGATCGACCATGATAGTTCAAGGGTGGTGGCAGAATAGCTTGGCGCCTATAGGCGCCAAGCTATTCTGCCACCACCCTTAAACTATCATGGTCGAACCATATCTTGATGTGGTGTGTCGCGGGCAGAATGAGATATTGGCGTAGGACTACTACTGCGGAGTGGGGGAGCTGTGGGGGCGGGAGGTGGCGGCCGGGGGCGGAGGGGGGGGGGGAGGGGGCGAGGACGAGTGAGGAAGGGGCAGTGGTGCGGAGAAAGAATGGGCTCAGACTGTTTCTTGTTTTCATAAACCTACATCACTTCATCAGAAAGGTGCCATGCACGACGCGCAGAATGTTATCTCGGCTTTATCATATTCAGCGATTTCGATTTTGGCTAGTGGGTCTGTTTATGGCTGTCTGCGAGGCAGGATGTGTGTGTGTCTGCGAGGCAGGATGTCAGTCTGTGTGTGTCGGGGGAGGGTGGGGGAGGGTCAGACGGTTTCTAGTTTACATTGACCTTAAAATACCATTACGCATAAATCTGAAGACACATTACAGCGCCATTTGTGTTTGTTATGCCTTGTCGACACACCTAATGAACTTTAACAGCAGTTTGGACACGCAGCAAAAGCACACGTGTAGTCGCACTTATTCATTCTGCGCAGCCGTTCGCGTGTCAATCTATTTTTAGCTGTTTCTCGTACTGAAAGCGTTGTATTTATAGAACGGAGTGGAGTCGTTGTCAGGTTACTTGGTATAAAAGACGACGTGTGCTGAACTGGATTGTCCTATGTCTAAATGAACCATAACCAGACCTGTGTGTAGCGTTTCGTAACCATCTGTAACAGACGTGTATCCTTGAATAGTTACGCCGGGCGGTAGTGGGTCTTCAACTTCTAATATCAAGTCACAAGTCAGGTCAGGGATAATGCTTTATCGGGGCGGTATGCTGTAGAGAGAGGAGTTAGATAAACACGCCCCGAATCACCAGCATAGATCAGTCGAGCCGAGTGCCGTATGAACACATGGAGCCCGAAGCGGGCCAAAATCAAGAAGTTTGGGGCGGGCTGATTGAATTACATTACATTTCAGGGGTTAGATCGACCATAACAGAATGCATCAAATAAAGTGAATTTAGAATGCACTACGCGTTGTGTCAGTGTTTGTTTTTGTTGATGTCGTTGTAGTTCCTGTTGCTGTTGTTTTTATTGGCTCACGTGCGAAGCAAAAGTGAGTCTATGTTCTGGGCCAGTGGTCGTCCGTCCGTCGTCCGTCCGCTGTCGTCCGTCGTCGGCCGTGGTAAAAACTTTAACGTTGGCATTTTCTCGGAGACTATTCAAGGCACAGTCTTCAAACTTGGCCCAAGGATACTTTGTGGCAAGACCTTTCTAAACATACCAATTTCAGTCACCTTTCACAAGGTCAAGGTCACAGGGGATCAGGAAATTTATTAAAAATAGCTATATTTTGAAATAATTTATTTTTTCTCAAATACTATTCACAACTTCGAACCAAAACTTAGTGCAAAGATGCCTGATGGTAAGACATTTCTATGCACACTAATTTGGTTGATCCCTCGGAAAGGTCAAGGGTCACAAGAGCTCAAGAAATAGGTCCAAATTACCCATATTTTGACAAAATATGTTTTTTTCTCAAATACTATTGACAACTTCAAACCCAAACTTGATACAGAGATACCTGATGGTAAGACCTATCGATGCATACTAATTTGGATGACCCCTCGGAAAGGTCAAGGGTCAAAAGTCAAGCTTTCGTTCGTGGTTGGGAATCGTTCGTTGCAATCAAAACCTCACTAGTGACTTACTAATGAAGCGAAATGACGTCTTTGTGTAACCAGATCCAGAAAGTTTCCAACTTTGTCCAGGATTACGTTATCTCGCCGGAGATACTGAGAGATCGAGAGTGGCTTTTGCCAGAATTAACAATCGGTCAAACCCCGAGACCTATTACATATAAAGTAATGCACTTTAAGAAGCTGGTTCCCCTGAACAAGAGGCATAGATTAGGCCGCAAGGGCTCATGAGAATCTATGGCTCTTGTTAATGCAGGTGAGATTCTTTTGGTAAACGATAGGCAAAACCATGTCCCTCTGCGGCAGTGAGGGATTTGAGCAGAACGTTTTCAAGTGGACATGCAAACACTTTTCTTTAACTCAGTCTGACGGAGAAAAGTCACCCACTTGCAAGAGGCATAGATCCTCATGAGCTTCCGCAGGCTGCGGGGGCTCATGAGGATCTATGCCACTTGCGGGACTATCAAATCACACTTTTTATTTTCTTAACTGAGCGGAAGAATAGGGTATCGGTCTTTGCCCGTGCATATTTTTGACACGCACTTGCTAGTGAGGATTCGTGCCTCTGGTTCCGCTGTTGGGCAAGCGTCTACAACTCATATATTCTTTAGCAGACGAGCCAATATGTAACGGGACATAGATTATCATGAGTTACCATACTACAGCCTTTACTCAGGGAGATAAGGTCTGTCTATTTATGCCTGTGAACGAAAAGTGCCGCGACTTGACATGAGGCTCAGCCCGCGCACAGCGGAAAAGGGGCCAAATAAGGCCAACCTCGATCGGCGGGAGGACCTTTTGCCGTCAGTATTGGCATGCGTCCTGCAGGTGTCATCGTACATCAGTATGCTATAAAACACCAATGCAGAAAGGGCATGCGCATGTGCAGATAGGCAGATGCATCAAGTCTCACATGCTGGGGCTGATGTGGACTCTCGGTCTTTTCCTATGCCAGGGTACTAAAACATGATTTCGTGCAAGTGCAACTTCAAGAGGAATAGATCCTCATGAGCCGCCGTATTTGCGGGGGCTCATGAGGATCTATCCCTCTTGCTGAGACCAATGTTCCTTAGACGGTTGTTGCTTTTGTTCGTTGAATGAACAGAGATATCAGAAACAAGATGCACGTCCACTGGCAGGGAAGGGGTTACTCCTGTGCACGTGTCTTCTCTGACGAAGAAGGGCATGGTGGTTTTGACTGTACGACTTGGGGAGGGCTCGTTCAAGTCTTAGAAAACAGGCTTCTTGAAAGTGGTGCTTATATTTAATCCATTGACTGCCGAGACATGGCGAGTAGGTTACAATCCAACTGCAAGAGGCATAGATTCTCATGTCCCCGCAGATGCGGGGACTCATGAGAATCTTTGCCTCTTGCTTGTCCTGTTTACATGAGCATTAAGTCTCAGGGCCGGTAGACCAGGCTGTCAATGTTCGGTGATTTCGAAGACGTTATATATCTTAGGGTCTCTGGCAGTGCAATGTTTAACTCATTCTACCCCAGACAAACTACAGCAAGATAAGGATCGACCATATAGTTCAAGGGTGATGCCAGAATCGCTTGGCGCCTATGGGCGCCAAGCAATTCTGGCATCACCCTTGAACTATCATGGTCGATCTGTGTCCTGCAGTGCAATGCAGTCTTCAGAGGACAACGGCAAAATTTGGGGATTTCGGTGTTGGGGTAGAATGAGTTAAAGCGACATACTCTAGGCAGTAAAATGAGTAAGGGGTGAATATATCGCAATATCTCCTTTATAAATGTTCATGGACTGTTCATGGAATGTTCATAGAATGTCTTACGATAATGCCGGACAAAAGGGCTAACTTAAATTATAATTTTGGAATCGCGTAAAATGAATGACGTTTCTGCTCTTCTTCTCCTTGGTAAGCAGGAGAGTTCCTACCAATACACGCAAAAGGCAGTGAAATCCCTCTGGTAGGTGTTCTTCCTCATAGATTGTGAAAAGAAGGGCAGAAAGTCTGAGGCAATACAACAGAGATAACCCTTGAGAGTGGCGAGACTTCAGCAATCAAGCAATCAAGACCTGTCATGGAGCAGATTGCTTTAATCCGCCTGCAGGAAAGTGTGTGACGAAGTGGTTGAACGTGAACCTTAAGTGTTGACAAACACTCACTCAGGTTCAAATTGATCGATTGGGTTTTTTTTTCAGCTGAGTTTGTGTGATAAGTGAAATCATAAATCATGAAAATCCATCTAGGTTTTGTGATTGTGATAAATACTCCCTGCATGTCGACTCTAAGAAAAATGTTTGACACGTATTTGAGAAGAGTTTTGAAAACTAAGTCCTAACCACGTGGACCACAGAGGCACGGGGACGATACGCTTCGGATTTCTCTGTGTGCAAGCTCTGAACCTCTTTCCTGCTACTGGCCGTACATTTTATTTCTAAAATCTTTGTGCAGGCAAACGACCAAAATCACAACCGTACGAAATTGGTCTCAGCAAGAGGCATAGATCCTCATGAGCCCCCGCATTTGCGGGGGCTCATGAGGATCTATGTCTCTTGCTATTAGATCGTGTTCACGTTTCTCGGCAGTGAAGGGGTTAAGGTAGTTGATCGTAGCTGGTTAGGTTGTACAATTCCGTTTTGATACTAGGGTCTTGTTAATTGACATGAACTGCACAATAACATGAACATGAATTTACATGATCTCGACAATAACCGCACTGGCTGATCCAATCGCTAGACCTACAGCGGTGTTCAGATTTAATATTTGGCTTTTTTTTTTATTTTTTAATCTGACTTCAAAAAGTGTTATAAGAGTTTCTTTGGCTTTTACGGAGTATGTATTTGAACTTTAATCATTGTAGAGTGCAAGGGCGCATTTTACATTTATTGATAAAGAAAAGCTTTCGTGAGAAAAATGCATTATTATCCAGAGGACATGTTGGTATTGATCTGAGCAACTACACGTAGCTGGCGCATAAGCTGGCGCCTTTCACGGGGATACACCGCACTAAGGAGAGCAGTATTTGTCTTTTCAGCTGAGGGAAGGTTAACCCTTTGCTGTCTAAACCGTTACAGACAGCAAAGGGTTAAAGGTTGGATCTACGTGAAGTAGATTCCTAGTTCAAAGCAGTGCTCTAAACTGTTTTAATTGTCATGTTTTGTGGTGATTATTGAGACTTCGCTGTCGAAGATTGAGACTTCGTTGTCAAAGAAATGTTATTTCGCTGAGCTGTTTCGGTTTCAACTAAAGAGTGCAAGTTCCCAATGCGCAAGGCCATCGGGCCGACGTCGGCCGCCGTTGGCCCTATGGCCTTTTGCGTATTGGGTTTGTTTCGCAGCTGATCTGAAAATAGCGCCAGCTTTTCACCCCCGAATTTCCTTCCGTATTTTAGGTCACCGTCATTGAGGCAAGGACAAAGCACACAACTTCTAATTTATTTGTTCAAAATCGTAAACCGGAAAGAAAAATTAAACTCATTAGACTAGTTGACCGTCAAACCTGGGTGAAGACGTGCCAGACACGTCTATGAGACGCGTCTGGCACGATTGCACCCCGGTTCGACAGACGCGCTTCGTGGTGTACAGCACACTCCACTGTAGCTTCGATCGACGCATGCACGGGTGCAGGATTATCACGAGATTTATTTCCTGGGTTCTAATGCCAGCGGACTGTAGTCTGGCTTGCTGCGAGGAATAACGTGGATTTTATTCCCAGGTGTTCAGTAAACGCCATACACTTTAGAGTCGCAAATTGTGTTCTTTACCTGGAAACGCAGCGCCCAGTTTCATTTGCTCAGTTAATGAAATTGTAAAAAAAAAAAATAATATTAATGTGTGCGCTGTTCTGTGATTGTGGCCCTTATGACTAGAGCCGTATGATTCAACATCACGGACCAGCACACACGACGGTTTCAAAAAGCAGATTTCAGACTGACTTTTGGTTGTCCCGCCCAGTGCAGCTATTTCTTTGATGTTAGATATTTAGTTTTGTAACCTGTTATGAGATGGGACATTGCAACCACGTAGTGTGACCGTCGACCATTTTTTGTGGGTTTGAAACAGGGTACTGTCGTCCTTCAGAACAAGACATAATATTGAAATGTCTTTTTGAATGAATCGACTATAATTATTAACTTACTGTGCGGAACATTATAACCTGGTCCTTTTTTTTTTGGGGGGGGGGGGAAGGGGAGCGGAGGAGGGGGAAGGTAACGGAGGGGGGCGGGGGGGAGGGGGCGTTGAAACAGGGTACGGTATTCCTTTACAACAAGACACGAGTTTCAAATGTCTTAATAATCAATGATCCAGCGTTATCATTTTTTTCACAACGGTGGAAGTATTTCAACCAGTGCGTAAAAGATTCCCGGGCCGAAGTCGGTCGCAGTGGGCCCGCGCACATTCATGCGCGGGCGCACTGCGTCCGACTTCGGCCCGTTGGCCTTTTGCTTGATGGATGACATACTCGCCACTTTGGCAAGGAAAGATCTATAAGAACAAAATCTCTACCCTAAACTGGTACGAAAGCCTTTTCCCAGCTATTCTCTCGCAGCAAATCGTTGGTTCGCAAACACACGGAAGGCGTGCCTATCGGGGAAGCATTTGTTTTTGTCATGCACGAATATGGCCAGTACTTGTGGGCCATGTCCCTTGGTGTTGTAAACAATGCTAGAAAAATCAAACTGTATTTAACACACTGAGTCCTAAGGCCCGACGTCCATGATACTTAACCATTCAGCCCCGACACACCACAGCAAGACATGGATCGAGCATGATAGTTCAAGGGTGGTGCCAGAATAGCTTGGCGCCAAGGCGCCAAGCTATTCTGGCACCACCCTTGAACTATCATGCTCGATCTGTCTCTAGAATTGTAATACAGTCCTTCAGACTGCAACTTCAAAATTTTGGGATTTCGGTCCTGGGTTAGAATGTGTTAAAAGCTGGCGACAATATTCTTTTAAGTCTCATGGTTGATCCCTATCTTATTCCCAGAAAGCAAAGAGGCTCGAGCCCTCCACGGCCGCAGTTGGCCTGCGCATGACTGTGCGGGTCCACTTCGGCGGTCCTGGGCTCGAAGATGTTTTGCCACTGGGGTTGTAGTGTTCGAGAGCTGAATTTTGTTTTTTTGTTATATATGATATAACAATTTTTTTCAGAGGTCCTGACAGCACTCGTTCTTATAAGCCACTTCGCTAATAACAAACTCCTGATATATCAACAAGAAAAATCGGGTCCACTGGTAATTTGTTATATCCAAAATTTATTGTATTTATAAGCAATCCAGACCAAAAAGGTGACTGCCAAGCGTGTAATATGCAAAGAAGTACCCAACGGAGAAAGAAACACGCTTAGAAAAGACGGGTACAACACAATTTATTAATATTTCGGGTAAATACCCTTTGTCAAAATAGACAAACAAACAGACATGTGCTGGTCTGTGATTTGGGACATTACGGCTTCGAGCGGTAAGGTAAAAAAATCACGGATCAGCGCCCACAGTGGCTATTTTCTCTTGTGCCGTTACAGCGCCGGATCAATCAGTTTTCAAGGAGAGGGGGGGGGAGTGCTCAACTTTTTTTTTTTCTATTGCCAGGGTCTAGTATATATCAAAACACCACAACCGAAACTGTTCTTCTGACGTTTTTGAAAGTTTCTAACTGGTGTTACGTACGGCACTGAAACACAAGCGTTACAACTCAATTTTAAACACACTTATTTATAGTTTGATGCCAGCCGAGTGGGGGGGGGGGGGGGGCTGTAGTATCAAAGCACCCCCCCCCTCCCCTGGATCCGGCCCTGCGTTAAAATGAAAATTGCAATGTCGAAAGCATCGGCTTGTGTGCGGCGTTTGCAAGTCCAGTTTACATCTGATCACAAGACATTACCATCACGCGTATGTGTGGAGAATACGCTAGCGAATTGCTGTTACGTATATGTTTTGTTCAATGAGTGAAAGAAATGAATGCGCAGTCCATTCCCCGTCTTCGTAAACAGCCAATATCAAATCCTCTCTTCAGAAGAACCAAGGACCAAACACTGAGTATTCTGCTTTTTTCAAAACATTCAAACAAACAACAAAAATCCCAACAAAGGAAGAAACACGCTTAGAAAGGGCAAATACCTTGCACAACACAGCTTATTACATTCGAACCCTTTTTCAAGACAGACGATACAGAAATGGACTAGATGTACCAATCTTTTTGAAGTTGCTTCAAACAAACAATTGCAATCATTTCTTTGCATTTTTACACCCTTGACCTTTGGTCTGGTTTTCTGTCATCTTAGAAATGTCCGCATCACTCGAGGCTTTTAGTGAGAGAAAGACTCTATCATAGACATATCTATCACCATTCCAGAATGATCACAAAAATATGTCTCAACAGGCAGGAGGCCTTAAAACTATGCCACCAATGTCACGACCTTTGTGTTTAACTATTTCGAGACGTGCCGCCTCCGGATACGCGGTTTATGCCGCGTATCCGGAGGCGGCACGTCTCGAATGAGTTAACCTTTTACTAAGAGTAAAGAAAAAGCAAGGACACAGGTTTTTTTTTTTTAAATTAGCATGCTGCAAGGATTTCACATTCAGCATTCTGGGAGGATCGTTTTTCGATTTCCATTTGTAGCTGTGGAAATATTGATCGAGAGGAAGGCGGGATGCGGTGATGTGCTGAAAATAAGGTGCCAAAGGTGGAGGTCATGATATGTGAAACCCTTATGCCCTGACACACGGCAGCAGGAGATGGAACGACCTTGATAGTCCAAGGGTGGTGTCAGAACAGCTTGGCGCCTCTTGAACTATCAGTATCACGGACAATCTGTCTCCTGAAGCATAATGCATCTGTCTTCAAAAAGCCAACTGCAAGGTTTCGGGATTTCGTTCTTTTGGACTTATCTGGCACTACTCTTGAACTCTCATAACCATCTCATCTTCTACAGCTGGTACACAGGCTATAGACTCGCCCTAACGTAGCGAAAGTCTTTAACTCGTTCAGTGACAACTCAGTGACTCGAGGCAGGCTGTGTTTCTGCAATCTTTGTTAATTCACCACGAAAAACCCTTAGATGTCTTAGGAACATGGCATCAAAGTTGTGTCAGCAAGAGGCATAGATCCTCATGAGCCCCCGCGACTGCGGGAGCTCATGAGGATCTATGTCTCTTGCAGTTGGGTGGTGTTCATATTTTCTTGGCACTGAACGGGTCAATAGGCGTAAGATAATAAAGCAGGGGGAAAGAGGAAGGGGGGGGGGGGGCGGGGGGGGGGGAGAAGTGGGGGGGGGGGGTGTTCATTGGAAGGAAATTATAAATGACATCTGAAAGGGGTTTAAATTACCAGTCCTCACGCACAGCCGAAGGGCAACTTGATCTTGTAAATTATCTTTATTGCTCTCTATATCGGACGCTATTCACTCTCAATTGGACGCTCGGAGACAGCGCACACAAGTGAAAGAACCACGCTTCACAGCTCTAAACATTTTCGGTGGGGTCCAAAGGATCCGATGGCATTTTGTACGGTTCATCATTACAAATATCGTTGACAAAACCTTTTATGTGCAGTAGAGTATGGTAGCGAGACACAAAGACATATGGCTATACTCTATAGAAATGAAAAGTTATACCCCGCGTGCGAGGTATACAAAAAGATTATACCCCGCGGTATAACCAGTTTTTTTTTTTTTTTAAGTCAACGAAAGGCTCTCTGTGTATTCAAAGTGCATTCTTTTCATTATTTTTGTCATCGATACTCAGATTTGCAAAATGGATCTTATACCCATTCAAACTGCTTCATAAGTGTGTTTTTTATATACCAAACACCAAGCTTACGAGATCGAGTGACATCATAATAATACGAGTTCAATGGCTATCAAATAAAAAAAAAAGTGCTTTAAAGAGGAGATTTGTATGCGTGTCCTACGACTTTTCTATAGCTCATTGCTCACTTTAGCTTCCCTTCGTTCCCACATGAGAGCACAGCACAATACCTTTTTACTTAGTCCCGACCCAAGGACACCTACTAACCAGGACTGGCAAAAGTCTAGCCCTGTGAATTTGGCAGAGGCGAACGCGAAACGCACTGTCTGCGAGCAGAGGCTAACGCGAAACGCAAAGTGTGCTATTTTTTAGGTGTCCTTGTCCCGACCATAAAATATTGGCACCGCGGACACACCCCATGCAAATCTACTCTATCTGCAAAAGGCATAGATTCTTATGAGACCCTGCAGTAGCAGGGCCTCATGAGAATTTACGCCTTTTGCTCTTATGAATAGGCGCAGTTTGCTTACACCTTATCCTCGGGCAGAAAGTAAACCTGTGAGTTTAAGACCGTGACTGTAGAGGGAGTTACTGGTACCTCCATGGATCCTCATTGAATAGCGTTCCGACTTTAGGTTCCAAAGAAGGCGGCCTGCCGAGTTATTGTGCAGGTTGCATCATGATGGCCCTAGAGTAGAATTCTGACTTAACCCCCTTGAGTGCGCAGCCATCGGTGCTGTCACCAGTACTGGTGGCCTTATGCACGAAGGGTTAACCCCCTTCACTAGCAGTGGTCGCTCCTCTCTCTCCATGACCAGCTTTGTCTCTGCCACGGCCCAGGCATGCTATTTCCACATCCGTCGCATCAGTCAGAGCAGAAAATACCTCACCACCCAAGCTGCCACCAAACTTGCTGTCTCTCTCATCTTATCTCGCATCGACTATTGCAACTCTCTCCTTTCCCGCCTTCCTCACTCCACCACTTTCACTCTCCAGCGCGTCCAGAACAATGCTGCCCGCCTCGTCCTCAGAAAGAAGAAATCTGACCACATCACTCCCCTGCTCAAACTCCTTCACTGGCTCCCCATCCCCCAACACATTCAATACAAGACTCTGTCTCTCTGCTACAAATCCCTTAACAACTACGCTCCTGCCTATCTCTCCAACTTACTTCACCCCTACACTCCTTCCCGCCCCCTCCGCTCTGCTTCCGACCCTCTCCGCCTCCACATCCCCCGCACCAAACTCAGCACCTTCGACCCCCTCTCCTTCTCTGTCTGCGGTGCATCCACCTGGAACACTCTCCCACTCTCTCTCCGTCAGAAACACTCTCTCTTCTCCTTCCAGTCCGCCCTCAAAACTCACCTCTTTCAACAGATCTAGCACTTTAACGCCATCACGCTCCCCATCCCAAGCTGACTGTATTTGTGGTACGTGCGTGCGTAGTTGTGAGTGCGCGCTTAGAGTTATAATTATTATAAGAAAAGCGCATTATAAATACCGTAATTATTATTATTATTATTATTATTATGTATTATTATTATTATTATTATATTAAATCTTCGCTCATTTAGCGCCTAAGAGAACCAATCCTCCAAAAAACATGGATACACAGTGGCATCATCAAGAGGCATAGATCGTATTCACTTTTTCTCGCCAGTGAAAGGGTTAACATAAGTTGGCACGAAAGGTATTTGGCACCGTCTAAACAATTGGCAGGCGGAGAAAGCGTGTGATCATAATCACATGAAGTGTGGCAAGCTGGGAAGAAAAGAGATTGCGGTACCAACCATAGCGCTGCGGTTTGACGCCGGACTGCCGTTTGCTCGACTGTATTGCTGAGGTGTAGCTAACCCCTTCAACGCCGAGAAAAAAGTGAACGCGATACAGCTGCAAGAGGCATAGATCCTCATGAGCCCCCGCAGTCGCGGGGGCTCATGAGGATCTATGCCTCTTGCTGAGACCAATTTGTGTGCATGGTCCATGGACGGTTGCGGCTGTTGCAGTTTGCACTAACACTTAATTCAGAAACAAAATGTGCGTCCAGCGGCAGAGAAGGGGTTAACTTACCTATCAGTCCCATCAAATGCGTTAGTAGTCGTTGGTGGTCATAACGCGCTGTTTATGACAGACGTGTGTGTGTGAGTGTTTGTGGGGGGGGGGGGGGGGAGAGAGGGGGGGGAGGAAGGAGAGGGAACGGGGCGGAACTTTTGGATTGGGCGTGAGAGATGAGGCCTAATTTGTGCTGGTCTGTGAATTTGGACCTTACGCTTACAGCCGTAAGGTTCAAAATCACATACCAGCACACGATTTGCTCTGTTACTTTTTTTTTTTCCAGTTTTCGGCCCAAAAGAAATAATTTACCAGGTTATGTGACTATGGGAAATGTCGGATTCAATTCTGGATTCTGTAATTCAATTACTGGGCAGAGACAATATCCTTGAATATTCTCTCTCTCTCTCTCTCTCTCTCTCTCTCTCTCTCTCTCTCTCTCTCTCTCTCTCTCTCTCTCTCTCTCTCTCTCTCTTCACATCTTACCTTACCAAAAGAAAAAGCGTCGGTGTGCCCCAAGGGTCTGTACTGGGCCCCCTGCTGTTTTGCTTATTTATTAATGATTTGCCTCTACATATTACTTGCCAAGATGTACAATGCGACCTTTTTTTCTGACGACACCTCAGTTCATAGTACTAGTAAAGATATACAGGTAATTTCCGACAACTTACAACAAAGTCTTCATGACGTTTCAGCTTGGTGTATAAACAATTCTATGGTTGTTCATCCAGTCAAAACGAAATCGATGGTAATCGCCACGTGCCAAAAAAACAGCAGATAACATCTCTATTACTCAGGTAGAACAGGTAAGCAAACATCGCTTACTAGGGATTACAATCGACAATCAGCTAAAATGGCAAGCTCATACAGACGCCTTATGCAAAATAGTAGCAAAAAATCTCTTTATCTTATCAAAACTGAAATATTATACTGACTCAGATATATAAAACCAGCTTATCCTTCTCAGGGACACATATCTTGAATGTTCTTCCCGACCATGTAAATCCGCCTCCTCGCTAGCCTGTTTTAAAAAAAGGTCTCTGCAAGTATTTTGTGGATCACTCATAGGGCCTAGGGATGCCTTAACTACATGTATTATATGTCTCTTTCTTTGCTGGGTCCAATTTATTCCCAATTAATCCTGTTATCCTTTTATTTATTATTTGAACTACTTAGATGTGTGGGGGGGGGGGGAGGGGCGAGGGGGGGGGAGGAGGAGGGGGTGTCTGAGAGTCTATGAGTTGTTCGGCCTATGTGAACAGTGTTGTGAATTGTTTGCAAGTATTATGTTTTTACTTATATGCATGTGCATGTGTAGATAGTCTTGTAGTTGTTAGCAACGGCATTTTTGTAAAATGGCTGTGTCAATGACGATGGCAATGCCTTAACCGTTGTAAAATAAAGTTTCATTGATTGATTCATTGATTCTCTCTCTCTCTCTCTCTCTCTCTCTCTCTCTCTCTCTCTCTCTCTCTCTCTCTCTCTCTCTCTCTCTCTCTCTCTCTCTCTCTCTCTCTCCCCTGAATAAACACTTTTCATCATCATCATCATCATCAACATCTCTCTCTCTCCCCTACCGCCAACCCCCACCACCACCACGCCTGCAGTGCAGCAGGAGAATTGGAGAAGTTAAAGTTCGTGCATACAAAAAGCAGAACGTTGCCAGGGCCATCTTGTCATCTTCGTGCACTTCCCCTCAATCTCTGCGGACCCTCCATCTTTTCAAGTCAAGTTCAACTGCTATATTCTTGATGCGGCTTTAGGCGGTGGGTCAAAGACGTTAACTCATTCAGCCCCGACACACCACAGCAAGACATGGATCGAGCATGATAGTTAAAGGGTGGTGCCAGAAGCTATTCTGGCACCACCCTTGAACTAGGCATGCTCGATTTGTCTCTAGAATTGTAATACAGTCCTTCAGAAGGCAACTTTAAAATTTGGGGATTTCGGTCCTCGGGCTAAATGTGTTAAGGCCTCAAAGGGTCAGGAGTTTTGTTGTGATTGCTGTGTAGTTCTAACAGACTGTAGTGGTGATGAGGGTGGGTAGATTGGGGGGGTGGGTGGTGGGGGGGGGGGCGGGGGCGGGGGCTGCAACTCTGAGAAAGACCAGTTGCAGAGTTTATGGCCGTGAAGTGGTATCTGGCCATCTGCAGCGAAAAGTGTGGCAGACAAATAATCAGAAAGAACGATCCTTGCGTCCTGCATTATTCTGTGTAATAGCGAGCTGAAGGACGATAACTATATGACTATCGACCTGGTGCCGGCAAGACAGCACTCGGACATTGACACCCGACGCTTTCCTCCCCACTCTTAGGAACACAGACTTCATTGGGATCGTACCTGTGCGAAGGAGGGGCATAGAATACCCATACAAATCCCAGCAAAGACAGAAGCGCGCTTAGAAAGGACAATTACAGCACAGCTGTGTTGCAATTTTTCTTTCTAAGCGTGTTTCTTTCTTTCTTGTGATTTTCTTTGCGTCTTACACGCTTAGCACGTTTGGGGTGTGGATTTCATAGTTACTCGTAAGCCCTCTGTAGAATCCATGATTCTTTTAAAACGTTGAAAAAATTTCCTATATATCATTATATGTCTCTGGAATAAAGACATAAATGTGTCTTGGCCTGTCAATTTGGACCTTACGGCTTAAGCCGTAAGGTCCCATATCACAGAACAACGCACAACGAAAAGTGTTCATCGGTGCCATAAATCTTCATAAACCCTTGCAGCCGGTGGCGGCCGTGTTTATTACGACCTATGACTCAAGTAGATGATCGATTTGTGTGTGTGGAATTGTCTGCACCGGAACATGCGCCTCTCCAGTATACATTTGTTGCTGCAACAGACGGTCCTCTGAGGCTTGACACATTTATCTGTCCTATAAAGGTCGACATTCCCTGGTTACCTCTAACAAACTTTGCCTATTCTTTTAGACATGCGGACATGTGGTGAATTTTTCACGTGGAACGGGGGACATTTCAGCAGAATTTCCTCCGACAGATCCGACTCACGAGTGCATTGCGTTTCAGTTTTGCGACGCATTCGTTGTTGTTGGTGATGTTGATCACGATGTTTTTGTGTGTTGTGTAAGAAGAAAAAAAAAGGCATCGTGTCTTTCTTCAGATGCTTGTCATGTAATTTCACGTTATGCTGGGCGAGTTACCATAGTTCTCCAAGTTATCCCCTGAAGACAGCTCAAACGACAGCTGGATCTGCGTACTCTACTAGTGGACGTAGACTGTTTTGAAATCATTGAAAATTCAACGTCAAACATGCCGAGCCGTCAAAAGAACATAGATACAAAGTGGTTTCAGCAAGAGGCGTAGAACCTCATGAGCCCCCGCAATTGCGGGAGCTCATGAGGTTCTACGCCTCTTGTAGTTGGGAAGCTACGAATTCCATCTGTCCATACAAAAACTTTGGCCAGCGTCGCTTTGCTTACCAAGCTCCTGTCTTATGGAACACTCTCCCCTTTGAAATCAGACACAGCGAATCTGCCTCTGCTTTCAAACGGGCCCTGAAAACCCACTCTGTTTCGCGTGGTTTTTGCCACTGAACGGAAGTGCAGTGGTAGAAGACAGCAGTCTTGCTATACTGTTTTTAATCTGTCATTATAACTGCTTACATTGTATGAATGTGGTTCTTGGATTGTGGCTTATGTGATGTGATATGTGTTGATGTCTAGTTTGTATGCCCCAATGTATTCAGTTGTGAATTTTGTTTTTATGTATATATTCTGACTGTATATGTTGAAATTGTACGGCGCTTAGAGCCGATTGCAATAAGCGCTATATTAATACACGTTATTATTATTATTATTATTATTATTATTATTATTATTATTATTATTATTATTATTATTATGTTATCCCTTTTTCGCGGCAGTGAAGGAGATACCGTTGGCAACGCTGTATGGTCGGTCCAAGGTCAACTGTCTAGAGGCCCCACCCTATTCTGTAGAGGCTTCACGCTATTCTGGCTCAGCCGTTGAACTGCTATACTGCTATAGTCGATCAGATCCAAATGTAATGCAGCAGACGCCCTCTAGAGAGCGCGTGCCGATGAAACACGTGTTCGGTCGATGAAAGTGTTGACACTTTTTGAAAGGGCAATAACCCAGTGTGCCAGGACTAATAAAGTTAGTTAGTTATTTGGGTTTAACGCCGAGCAGGCGACTAAGGCCATCTCACGGCGGTGGACTAATAAAGTATTAGGCCTAATTATAAGAATTATGTTTATCTCACGGTTTTTTTTTTTTAAAACCCATAACTGCCTGGAAAAGTCGAAGGATATCCATCTGCAAGATACATAAACCCTCATGAGCCCCCGCAGTCGCGGGGGCTCATGAGGATTTATGTCTCTTGTTAGCCTTGTGTTCTGTGTGCCTAGTTTTCATCCCCGTTACATTGTGTTTTTCACAAGACTGTCGTCAGTGTGCAATGAGTACAGATGCGCATTTCGCGTCCGCTGGCAGCGAAGGGGTTAAAATGTATAGTGGGTGTAATTGAATGGATATTTGTTAGTGCCGGCTGGATATAATTTTGTTAGTGCCGGCCAGACATCATTTTATTGGTGCCGGCCAGACATCATTCTGTATTCTCATTACAAGAGTGGCTTTACTTTGTCTTCACAAGTCCTAGATCCGCATGATTCACCGCGTCTGCTGCTTTGCATATGTATGTCACGACTTGGACGCGTTAAATTGTGGCCAGTTCCGTTTTGATTATACATGTATGTGAAATCCGAAGAAGCAAATTTATTCTGTCAGAACGAAAGAAGCGCTAACCTTGTTATGAACATTGAATTTGCAAGTACTGATTAACTCTTAAACTCCCAGAACTAAATGACTCCCATTCTATAGAATGGAAGTCATTTAGTTCTGGCAGTTTAAGAGTTAATTTCCAAACATTGAAAGTAGACAGAAATCCGTGCCCCATCGGTCCAGTGAGAACACAATGTCGATCATTATTCTACAGCAGCCAGTGGGGTAACAGAGACCTCTCTGTCGATATCTGTCTGCTTGCCAAGGATTCTGCTGTCCTGACCCGAGTGTCTGGTGTGCCTTTCACCTCCAGAACCACGCGTCCAAGCCAGTCCAGTTCATTACAATCCTAAAGCCCGTGCGTGCTGTGCACCTAGCAACTATTGCTGCAATTTCCCTGACCATCTACAAACATTAAACATCACCCATCTGCAAGAGGTATAGATCTTCATGAGCCCCCGCAGTTGCGGGGGCTCATGAGGATCTATACCTCTTGCTGAAACCACTTTGTAGCCATGCTCCTTTGACAGCCGGGGATCTTCGACGACGAATTTGCCATGATTTCCAAAACCCAACCTGCGTCCACTGGCATTGAAGGGGTTACGACCTTCGGCCATTTTATAAAGCATCACACGATAAGCACAACGTGCATATCGCCTGATCGACCATAGGTTGCTCAAGGGTTGTGCCTGATTACCTTGCCACCTCAGGCGCCAATCTAACAATGCAGCATAAGAAAATGCCATTGTCAACGCAAAAGTGAAGAGACAGTAAACAACAATGAGCTGTTGCTGGGTTAGGGTGGGTGCAGGGGGGAAGGGGTAGGGGAGGGGTTGTAAGCCACTCATCTTCTGATGAAAGTAGGAAAACGTTGAACGTTTAGGGCTGAACATTTCTGGTCCACCACTGACGAAGGTGATTTCAAAGACTGAGAACCGAACACAGTCTGAACTAATTCGGCAACCCCCGACCCTTCTGGCGAGAGTCGAATACTCTGACACCTGCTCCCCTGAGGAAAGTCAGCAAGAGGAATAGATCATCAAAAGCCCCTGCATGGGCTTTTGATGATCTATTGCTCTTGCAGATGTATCTGTTTTGTATTTTGATTTTCTTTTGCGGAATGATGTTGCGGCCTTGAAAACCTGGCATTGGCTGCGACATTGATCTTTGTGTTTGTTGTCCCGCGCTAATAGTCTTGGCTCTCTTCCGCAAGCCGCCGCGCGCTATGTGCTGGTCTCTGATTTTGAACCTGACGATCTAGGTATAAGGGTCCAAAATCACCGACCAGCAGACAAGTTATTGATTTGCAAGCATAATCTGCCCCTTTCTGTTTCCACCGTTTGTGTTCTTTCTTTACCTGTGTCTCCCTCTTCTGCTTCGTTTTTTCTTTCTTTGTTGTCACAGTTTATATCTCTACATTTGAAAGGATGATTTCGGGGGTAGTTTTATGATTGAGAATGATGCGGTTAGAATCACCGCCTCTGCAAAAGAAGTGGCCGCACGGCTTTGAAATTACCCAAATTATACCTGTAGTAGGCTTTTCCCCTTCAGCTATAGATTAGATGTATTGTAAAATGTTGACGTGAAACGGGGACATTTAGCAGGAGACAATATCGTAACTCCTTCACTGGCAGGAAAATGCAAACTCCCCCGAGCTGCAAGAGGTAAAGAACCTCATGAGCCCCCGCAAATGTGGGGGCTCATGATGTTCTTTGCCTCTTGCCGGGCTCATTTATATCCATGTTCCTTGACTGGGTTGAGTTATCTGGCTTTGAACTGGCCATGATTTTACAAATTAAATTTGCGTCCGCCGGCAGTTCAGGGGTTAACAGGATTCTCGTGGACACATCCATGTCATCCGAGAAAGTATTTCCTATCAGTGTTGCAGCGCAATTGTTGTTGTCGCTGTTGTTGTTTTTGTGTTGCATGAAACAGCAGCTTTCGAGATCGTTTCTCAGTCTTGCCTTCGGAGGTTTTGCCATCAGTAATTTCACGTAATGCCGACTGAGTCACCATTCCACGCAAATGTTGAATATGGCTTGCAGTATGGTTTATAGTTTTGTTTCTGTTCTGTCTCAGGTCACCACGCTAGCAGACTTCTTCAAGGACGACGCCATCTTTATCGCGTACGGCCAGGAGCGGCTGACGGCTGACGACTTTGATCTCGTGGACAGTGGTTAGTAATAACCCTTCAGTTTGCTGCCGGAACACAATTAACAGCACCCAGATGCAAGAGGCATAGATCCTCATGAGCCCCCGCAGATGCGGGGGCTCATGAGGATCTATGCCTCTTGCTGCGATCTAGCGGACAGTCGTCAGTTGTAACTCCTTTACTGCCGGGTATTATTACCAACAACAAACAAATGCAGTCTGAGGCATAGATCTTTTTGAGCCCCCCGCATGAGAATCTATTCCTCTTGCTGGCCCATTTCGATGTCCATGTGCCCCAGGTAAAAAGGGTGTTTATTTTCCGGCAGTGAATTTGTGATAGTATTGAGAAAAATCCTGTTTCGCCTCCTGCAATGCAGGGACTAAGCGATTAACCCTGTGGCTGTCGGTAGCGGTTTTGGTCGCTATGATTCCTACAGGATGTAAGGATGTTGTTATTCCTACAGGAATCATCGCGAAAAAAAAAACCAGCTACCGACAGTCAATGGGTTAATAAATATAAAATGATCGAATTAGTTCACATATACCCTTTGGTTTTGAATATCTAACTTTATTTAACCTCTTTACTGCCGAGTAAAGTGAACACAACCCAACTGCAATTGACATAAATCCTCATGAACACCCGCAGTTGCGGAGCTCATGAGGATCTATGCCTCTTGGTGGCCACACTTTGTATCCATGTTGTTTTTTTTTGACGGCTGCGATTTTTTGGCTTGGAATAAACAAAAATATTTCAGAAACACAACTGGCAGTGAAGTGGTTAAATTATACGAGTGAAATTACGTAGGAATATCTGAACCGCCCTGAACTAAAAATACCTTGTTGAACGGAGCAGTTCATTTGGATTGACCTGAACATAACATCACAAACTAAACTGAACAGAGCGTCACGTATTTTCTTCCTGTACCCTTCACTAGAGGTGCGTCATGTGAGCGCCTACCGGGCGGCGGCGGCCAGTGGCAAGCCCCGTGAACGTGTCACCCTCCGCTCCCCCAAGTCTCCCCGTCGATCCAACCCTCCTTCTCGTGAGGCAAGCAGAAATGGTAAGTTTTGCTTTCCTTTGTTCAGATTAATATCATTGTACACTCAGTTTGTGAGAGGACTTTTACGTTACGTTACGTTACTTTACGTCACGTTATGTTATGTTACGTCACGTCAAATCACAGCATGGCACTTCACGTCACGTCACGTTACTTTACGTTACGTTACGTCAAGTTATGTTACGTCACGTCATGTCACGTTACGTTATGTTATGTATTTATGTTATATTGTGTTATGTTCTTATGTTATGTTATGTTACAGAATGTTAAGTTATGTGGTGCTATTATACTATGTTGTTATGTTACGTTATGTTATGTTACGTTACGTAATGTTATGTTATTTTATGTTATGCTATGCTATGCTATGCTAGGCTATGTTAGGCTATGCTATATTATGTTGAGCATTATCTTTGTCGTAAAGAATTAGGAACTTTGAAAGTACGCTGTTTTCGGAGATCTGTTTTCGGATATAAGTGAATAAGAAAAAGTCTCTTTACAGAGGAAAGAAAGCAGTAAAAGAAATTAAGTTGCAGGTTACTGTCAGCCTCAGCAGATCGCAGCATCTGGGAGCCATCAAGTCAGACCGCGTTATTCACGATCGAATGATTGTAGTGCTGAATTTACATACATAGACTTATGAAGAAAAAATCACCGGTGAGCAAAAGTTCCTTGGGCCGACGTTAGACTTAGCTGGCACGCGCACGGCTGTGCCGTGCGCGGGCCAGCTAAGGCTGACGTAGGCCTAAGGAACTTTTGTTCACTGAGAATCGCTGTGGGAGCTAGTCTAGAAACCTGTGCGCGTTATATCAGATAGGGTAGTATACTGGAGCGCGGAATACTGAGGCTGACTTGTAAAAAATAAAAGGTTCTTTATAGACGTGTGTTTATCGTAGAAGCCGGCATACATAACCATGCCTCTGTGTACCTCCAGCCTTCTCTTTTTCTAACTCGCAGGTGCAGAGTCTCCCAAGTCAGGAATGTCTCCAAAATCGCCACGGAAAATGCGCACCGTGTCAGCGGTAAATATCAATATTTTCTTTCCGTCTGTTCGTCTGTATCTTTGTTATTGACATTGCTTGGGAGGCATGGCAGGGGCGGTGCATTCGTGTGCATGGTTCCCACCACACCACAACACGCCGCACGCAACGCAACGCCACACCACACCATTACACACCACTCTACACCACGTCACGTGACGTAGCGTTATGTCACATCATCCCACATCACGTCACACCACACCACACCAGTCACGTCACGTCACATCGACTTTACACATTGACTTTATTAATTGTGTTGTCGAAAGATTCCTTGTGTGCATCCTGGTCTGTGATTTGGACCGTAGAGCTTCGGGGCGTAAAGTCCAGAATCACAGACTAGCACACATATTTGTGTTTTGAACGCACCAAACGGGGAAGACCTGACCGTTGAATGATTTGTTGGCTTTGTTTCGCCCAATCAGCCCAAGTACAGACAAGCCAACGGAACGTCGTCACCGCAAATGGGTGCGGAAGGTAAGAAACCCACCTACATGTTAATGAAAAGAAAAATCCGAAAGTTTTTCCATTTGCTCATTGTCGGAAAGTTGGGTATATTTTGACATAAACTAACCTGTTTCTCATGCCCTTTGCTGATGAATCCACGTTGTACCCATTTTCCTTGGAGGGCTGGAGCTCTTTCACGTTGAAAGAAGATTTAAACCGTTCAGTGCCATGCAAGGCAGACTGCTTCTGCAATCTTTCAGTGTCATGTGCCTCATAGACTTGCTGCTTCTGCAATCTTCGTCATTTCAACACCAAAAATACCTAGACGTCACCAGAAACAGGGATTCAAAGTGGTGTCAGCAAGAGGCATAGATCCTCATGAGCCCCCGCAACTGCGGGGGCTCATGAGGATCTATACCTCTTGCAGATGGATGGTGTTCAGATTTTCCCGGCACTGAGCCGGTTATAGGCGCACAATCTGCGTCCACAGGCACTGACGGCGTGAATCCGCTAGTGCATAGATAGCACAGTACCGGTCGAAGCATGCACAACTGAGGTGGTTAAAAGTACGCGTGGCTGCATGTAAAAGCGGTTAACTCTTTGCCTGTCTGCAGCGGCCCGTTTTCGTCGCAGGAATCATCATCGCGGCGACAACTTGAAACTCGCTACCGACACGCCGAAAGCCACTGGTTTATCAGTGCACCTCTGGTATGAGATGTTGGCAGCGGCTTTTGTCGCGTTGATTCATGTTAACCCTTTGCGTGTCAGCGGCTGTTTTGACGCAGCCGCTACCGACACGCAAAGGGTTAATGCATTATGTTTCTGTTTCCAGACGAGGAGGAAGGAGTACCACTGGGTCTGTCTGACCGTTATGACATCGGACAAGTGATCGGAGAGGGCAATTTCGCGCTGGTCAAGGAGTGCATTGACAAGTAGGTCAAATGACGTAATTTCCTGGCTTGTGTTGCGTCTGCACAGTAATCCCAATGGGATCATGGTTCAGACAGCCAAGAGAGCCAATCAGTAAATTAGATTTTCGTGGCAACTCAGGCGTTCTGATTGGTCTTGTGTCCAGATGGTCAAATTTGTGAGTAGTAACATCTTGTTAGTTGTGTCAACTTGCACTGATAGCACCAGCCGTCAGTGTGTGTGTGTGTGTGTGCGCGTGCGTGCGTGCGCGCGCGTGCGTGCGTGCGTGCGTGTGTGTGTGTGTGTGTCTGTACGTGTGTGTGTGTGTGTGTGCGTGCGTGCGTATATGTGTGTGTGCGTGTGTCTGTACGTGTGTGTATGTGCGTGCGTGCGTGCGTGCGTGCGTGTGTGTGTGTGTGTGTGCGTGTGTGTGTGCACGCATTCATGCGTGTGTGCGCGTGCGTGCGTGTCTTACAGAGAAAAAAAAATGACATTGCACGAATTGTCTGTGTCCAAACAGGAGCACCGGTCGGCGGTTTGCACTCAAGATTATCGACAAGTCAAAATGCAAGGGAAAGGTAGGAAAACAAACGAGTCCACTTTTTCCCGTGCTCTCAAGTTTCTAAAATAGCGAAGAAATACAGATAATTGTTCATGGATACGATGACGAGAAAAACAAATGAAGGTTTATCCTGAATGTATCTCAGACCCAAAGTCTCACAACGTGAGTATGATTGAGACCTACGGGATTTTTGTTTGGTCTGTGATTTTAGACCTAACGGCTTCAAAATAGTAAGGTCCGAAATCACAGACCAGCACACATATATCAGTAATGAGGACGGAATACAATTTTAAAATCATCGCTGTGAGATAGTCTTGGCACCTTGCTAACGGCTCAGTCAGCCATTTAAAATTCAGTTCAGTTCCAGTATTTTATTGCGGTCTTGTCACGGATCCTTAGAAGGATATTCAGGGCCCATGGCTATTGTTGTTCTTGTTTTTATAGGTTTTTTTGTTGTTGTTGTATATGATGTATGTGGGGTTCCGGCGTCGGACTTTTCTCCTCTGGTAAGTGTCACCGTTTATTCGGGCGGACCGTCGGGGGTTCTTTCTCCGGGTACTCCGGTTCTTCCACCCCCCACACCACCCCCCACCCACCCACCCACACCCCACCCACCCCCCCACACTTTGGTACCGGTTTCAGGCCACTTTACAAATTTCAAATACAAGCGATCAAAAATTTCTGTAACTTCAGTAGCTGAACTGGCCCTTCGTCTGTCTTGTACTGTGTTTGTCTTAAATGGCGTAAATCCGTGTCTGTTACGTGAGTGTGCGTGTTGGGTTTCACTTCGCGGCGCTTTGATTCGATTCGCCCGAAAATTGAGAAAAAGCGCCTATATAATAACGGTATTATTATTATTATTATTATTATTATGTTAACCTACTTTACGTCTGCTAATTCAGTTATCACGTGCCGTTTTAGGAACACACAGTGCTGAACGAGGTGTCGATCTTGCGGCGTGTGAAACACACCAACATCGTGCAGCTGGTGGAGGACATGGACAGACCCAATGCTCTCTATCTCGTCATGGAGCTCGTCAAGGTTAGTGCGCATCGTCACTTGGTTATGGAGCTGAGGTATACGCGTGACCTCAGTTTAACCCCTTCACTGCCAGGGAACAGTCGAAGGAGACCCATCTGCAAGAGACATAAACCCTCATGAGCCCCCGCATTCGCGGGGGCTCATGAGGATTTATGTCTCTTGCTAATCATATGTTCTTTACGCCTATTAGTTGTTTGTTTGAGAATCGTTTTAGTCTGTGCGGCTCGCATCACCGTGATACGGTCTTTTGAAGCTGTGCTTTGAGAGTAGATTGCGCCTATTTTGAGTACAGTACAACCCGCTTTGAACAGTCAGTTGTTGTTTCTTCCCAGGACAGAAATGGTCAAAAGAAAGTGTCGTTATGACGGGTGCAGTGGGAAGAGAAGGCAAAACGTGTCATCCGTCATTGGTGTCATCCGTCATTGGTGTCATCCGTCATTGGTTTTTAAATGACAGGTGGCGTCTTTCATAAGGGTGTCCTCTCAAGCCGGATTCTGCTGTAGTGTGCAGCAATTAAGAGCATTCGCCGGGATGAATGTCGCCTACATGCAAATTATGGAGTGCAAGACAAGAAACAGGAACAGCTACACAAATTCCGATATTTGACTTTTTTATATGCGAGATATGTCCATACCAATAAAAGCATATGTGGACCGCAGTAATACGAGACATCTGCCAAACGCACTCGCTGATTGCATCGCAGGTCAGGGCTCCAGAGGGTCATTAATATTTATGATGAATTACTCTCGTGACGCATAATGGCACGCGCTCCTTATCTGTGTTTCCGCGGTGCACCCTGGTCAGACACAAGGCAGATCAAGATAACAGGCTTTTTTTTTTTTATAACCAATGATTTTGGACGATTGGCTTCTCTCTCTCTCTCTCTCTCTCTCTCTCTCTCTCTCTCTCTCTCTCTCTCTCTCCGAGAGAGAGAGAGAGAGAGAGAGAGACAGACAGAGAGACAGACAGACAGACTCAGGACTCAAGACTCAATGGTTTTATTGTTTAGGCCAATAGCCCATCACATGAAAACTCCGGCAAAACGTCCAACCAAAAATTTATAAAATGCAAATAAGGCGTGCACATACCCTATACATCTGTCCACTGTCCTGCCAGAGAGAGAGAGAGAGAGAGAGAGAGAGAGAGAGAGAGACAGAGAGAGAGAGAGAGAGAGAGAGAGAGAGAATGCATGCTATGGGAGACGCTCAATGGAATGAGGCTGAATGTGGCACCCCTTCTGTCTTCCGTTTGGAAATTCACGCAGGCACTTCCCCGTCCCCGGAGGTCTTTCAGCTTCTCGAGTTGATCATTTATTCATACAGCCATTGGTGTGTTTGCTTGACGAGAAGAGGCTGTTATCACGAAAGGCAAAGGACATAAATCTCAGTCCAAAGGGAAGAAATCTAAAAATCAAAGGGGATATCTGTGTCGTCTTTCAAACATGAATGAGAATTAATCATACGCGAAGGTAAGCCTTTAGAGCAAGTGAACTGGTCAAATAAACAAGAGCTGGTCGCACTTTGACGAAACCTCATACCCGTACGACAGACTGGATTCCTTTTCAGACCAAAAAGGTGACTGCCAAGCGTGTCAAATGCATAGAAGAACCCCACGGAGAAAGAAACACGCTTAGAAATGACGGTTACAACACGATTGTATTGTGACTCTCATTTCTAAGCGTGTTTCTATCTCCGTTGGGTTCTTCTCTTTTGTCTTTTGTTGTTCATTCCCAGACCTACCACTGCCTAACTTACTAAAGAACCGAAGACGTTATTAACTTATTCAAGGCGCCCCGCATCAATAGCTGCCTATGTGTCGTATAGCATTGCCGCCGCGACGCTGTACGACGCCCCGTTGCTATTGAGGTGGCGCCTTGAATGAGTTAACACGTGCTTTGTGCCGCTTATCGGACGGATGTCGCACGTCTTGAATGAGTTAATTGAGAGGTTACGTTTGCGCCGAACGACTGACTCCCAACAACGAACGATTGCAAAGAAGACGGATAGACTGCTTCTGCCTTAAGCAGGGACAACACTCCAAACATCTCCAAGAGGCATAGATCCTCATGAGCCCGCATGCTTATGCTACAAGCTGGTTGTCATCCGTGACTTCACTCTCGTTCGTTGCCGGGAGACGTTGGTTGCAAGGGAATCTAATGTTCCCTGTTCATCAGCCCATGAGGACAGAGATTTGCCAGCCAAAACTCCAGATCTAACACTCTATGAAAGCACTACCTGCCTCCTGATTTCAAAGTGGCCAGGGGGGACAGAAAACCAACAGAAAAAAAAAATCAGTCTTGCTGGGTAAAAAAAATATGAGGCTTTTATCATCTCTCTAACTTCTTTGAATCCGCCAAATTCAGCAGCCCACAATCGATCCTGTTACTGTTGCCTGGCATGGTCAAATACCATAGTTCAAAGAATGCTGGGGGGGGGGGGGGGGTGGCTGATTAGGTGCACGTGGCACGGTGCTTGAGTCAGTGTTTGTTTCCGGCGAAGATGAACTTCGCGAAGCCAGCTAGCAGCGGGATTTTGGTCACCATCTTAGTTAAAGGGCAGTGCAAGGTTAGCTTTGCGCCTGTCCGGGCCGGGCGCCAAAGCTGTTTAGGCTTTGTCCTTGGATTGGCGGTTAAAGTGATAGAGCCGAGGTGCGCGTGATCTCAGCTGAATGTCAATGTTTGACAGTGTGTCTTGGACAAGCTATTTTTTTTTTTTTTTTTGACAGTGATAACGGTGGCAAAGTCTGGCTTCCAACTTCAGCGGCCGCGGAAGACGCATAGCACACAAAACCGCAAAGCTGCACACCGAATGCTCGTCCCTTCCCAATACGCAAAAGGCCATCGGGCCGACAACGGCTGCCATTGGCCCGCGCATGGCTGTGTTTGTGTGTCTGTGCTGGCTGTGTTTGTGTGTCTGTGCATGGCTCTGCGTGGGCCAATGGCAGCCGACGTCGGCCCGATGGCCTTTGGCGCATTAGGCCTCTCTCCCCTTCTCTCCCCCCCCTCCCCCCGCTCCCCCCCTCCCACCTATGAAAATCTTCCTACGCGACTGAGACGGGCTTTTGTTTTATCACATGACCCATGAAAGGTTTTGGTAAATCAAACTAGCACAGTTGCGGTGCGCCTGAATTGATAAGTATGCAGATCGATTTGAAAACGGATTGGCACTGGGGCTGATTTTCCCCTCGATCAGTGAACGGTTGAATTTCATGTCTCTTTGGATTTCACGCGACTGAGGAAGATGCATTTTTTAAAAAAATTATGGCAGGGCCGTCCATTATCACTCCGGTACCGCGGACATTCACTCATTCAAGGCGCCCCGCATCAACAGCTGCGGAAGTGTCGATAAGCGTTGCCGCGGCAACGCTATGCAACGCTTTCGCAGCTATTGATGGGGACACCTTGAATGAGTTAAGCGCCGAACTAACCGACAAGCGGCGTCAAATCAGTCTTTGGCTGTGTATGTGAAAGTGTGTGATTTTGTCCTGGTGGAGGCGTGGCAAGGGACGGGGGTCTAACTAGCGACAAAGACGTGCCCCGGGGCTATTGATTCGGGCAGGAAGTGGGAATCCCACACGCTGAAACCCACTGACGTGTCTGGATTCTTCTGTAATTCTAGACTGCAAGAAATCTTTGTTCCTCAGTTGGGTGAAAATGTGTGTGTGTGTGTGTGTGTGTGTGTGTGTGTGTGTGTGTGTGTGTGTGTGTGTGTGTGTGTGTGTGTGTGTGTGTGTGCGTGTGTGTGCGTGCGTGCGTGCGTGTGTGCGTGCGTGTGTGTGTTGTGTGGTGTGTGTGTGTTTGTGTGTATAGTGCTGGTCTGTAGTCACAAACCAGATAGGTGAGGCTAGCGCTGGCAGAATGTACAAGGGGAATCACTCAGCGCTGGACAGACAAAAGTTAGATCCCCTGCCCCCGCCTATCAGGCACCCATTCGCCAGCCCACAGAGAAATACACAGGTATAGAACAAGACGATCATCTACATCCCTAAAAAGGATGCATCAGGTCTCTTATATAACCCATGTCTTTCTCCGGAACTTAGGAAGTAGGCAGGAGAAACATACATACACAAACACGAAGACCCTGATTTCCCACAGTAGATGCACAGAACATCACACAACAATGTAACGATACAAATTTGCCTCGAGTTATAGATACTCACAAACCAGATAGGTGAGGTCTGTATTGTTATTGTTGTTGGTTGTGTTGTTGTTGACCTTTTGCCTATCGCCTGTTTGGATGGTCGTGTAATTCTAGTCTGCAAGCGAATTTGTTCCTTTGGTGAATACAGACTGTTTGTGTTGGTATGTCATTTTGGACCTTACGGTTTACAGCCAGAAAACAGACCAACACATGGCTTACAGCCGTAACGTCCAAAATGACAGACCAGCACTGCACACAAACAGCCCACAGCGTGTGATATTGAGGGTCTTTGGTATTGAAGGGATTTGGGAATGTTTTGTGAAAATGGACATAATGTATGTTAGGAAAAATAAGACATTGATGGACCACAACGTTTTAGAACAAACAACGCTAGTACTGCAGTGCACTGTTAGATAAACTAACCGAGGCAAACAAGAAGAAGAAAGAAAAAATTTCCAAGTATACACAACCGCTATGGCTTGCGCCGGGGTCCAGATTGGAGCTTTAACTGTACGTAGACATCACTTTAAAAACAAACAAATAAATAAACAAACAAATAAATAAACAAACAAACAAACAAAACTGTTTACAGAACATTCAGTCTTAGCTTTAACTCATTGGAGACGTGCCATATACGGATACGAGACGAATCGCCGCGTATCCGTATATGGCTCGTCTCCAATGAGTTACAGATTATAAACTAGCTGATGTAAATGGATCGGTCATTTATTGTTCGACAGGGTTTATCGCGGAATCTGTGCTTATCTTGATTTGTTTGCTTGTGTTGGAGTTTCTCGTGCGTATAGACTGAATAGTACTGCCATCTTTCGTTCTAAAAATAATTTTGTTTTCAAAGTACTAACAGTGTGTTTAAATGTGAATGTTGTTTCAGGGTGGGGACTTGTTCGATGCCATCTCAACAGCCACGAAATACACGGAGAAAGACGCCAGCGGCATGGTGTACAATCTGGCCAGCGCGCTCAAGTATCTGCACTCTCTCAACATCGTGCACCGCGACATCAAGCCAGAAAACATACTGGTAAACAAACTGTCTGTACAGTGTTTAAACATAGCAAGCCTAGTTACCCCCTTTACAACCGAGAAAGAAAACTATGCAGGATCCTAATGCAAGAGACATAGATCCTCATGAGCCCCCGCGGCATTCGCGGGGGCTTATGAGGATCTATGTCTCTTGCTGACTTTGTGTCTACTCACATGTTTTTGGACGACTTGTGCTTTTTTGGTGCTGAATAAACACAGATTTGAGAAACAACATGGATTAAAGGCCAGTCCATCTGTCTCTCTGGTGTCTTTAGCAAAGACTGTAGTCCTGTCTTCATGCGTTCATGACTAGCGGTTTCTAACACTCCATTTTCTGTCTTCCGGGCCAACCCAAAATTGTAGATGAGAACGACAAAGTCAAAACAGTTAATTTCCAGAGGGAAAGATATTTTTAAATCAGTTGAACGATTCGGCATCTTCACTAGAAACATGATATGGAGGGAACAGGGCATGCTAGTAGTCACAAGACGCGGCATCATGGAAAGTTCGGGAGACGTGTCTTGTCATTATGATTAGGTAGGATATTCAGAATAGCATTATCATATTGTCCCGGCATTGTGAACCAGGGTGGAGTTGCACCTAATTTTCATTAGTCAGTGCCTGCCTGTCATAGTTCCAACTGCTTTGTTTTCAGCTGTTTTCAGCCCCACGCAAAAAAAAACTGGCTGCAATGCACAGGGACAGTTGGTTGCCAGTCACTGGCCTGGAAACGTTTCCTGCAACTGGAGGCAGTGCCCCTGGACCCCCCCCCCCCTCCCTCTCCCCCCCCCCCTTCTCCTTTTCGTGTACACCAATGGGTTCTGAATAAAATCTTGAAATCTGGGATATCGCCCGAAGTTTGTCCTGGCTTTTAGTTGACTGTTTGTGTCAAAAGACGCGCCACAGTTTTTGACCGACATCTGATTTACGGAAATCCTGTTTTAGGTTTGTGATCACGGAGACGGCAGCACGTCCCTCAAGCTGGGAGACTTCGGGCTGGCCACGGAAACAGACGAGGTTTTGTACACGGTGTGTGGCACCCCGACCTACGTCGCGCCGGAGGTTCTGGCTGAAATCGGGTAAGTCTTTTTGTTGTAGTTTTTGGTCAGTCCTCCTCCCGCGTCAAGTTTCACACGTCCGAAAAACTTACATCTGGTCAAGTTCACACAAGGGCTCATGCTCTGATTCTTTTCTTTAACCCTTTGCGTGTCGGTAGCGGTTATAGTCGCGATGATTCCTGTAGGATTCCTGTAGGAATCATCGCGACTAAAACCGCTACCGACACGCAAAGGGTTAAAATGTAACTTGTCAGCCTGAAAACAGACAAACAGACAAATAAGTCGAGCGCAAGACATAGATCCTTTTGAGCCCCCGTGTGTGCGGGGGCGCATGCGGCTCTGTGCCTCGTGCATTTGGATCTGGATGTTGGTTTCCGCGCTCCAGCAGTTAGACTTAACCGCTTCACTGCCAGTTGGGCGTCAGCTAACGACTATGCACCTGTTGCAGGAGATGGATCGACCATGACAATTCAAGGGGAGTGCCAGATTAGCTTGGCGCCAAGATAATCTGGCACTACCCTTGAATTATCATTGTCGACCCATCTCCTGCTGTAGTGCGTCAGGGCTAAAAACAAGCATTTAAAAGGAAAATAAATTGATTAAAGAAAGTCCAGCACAAAAGTTTCCATCGAAACATCATTTTCGCTTCAATCCACAACCAAGCCACTTCATCTTGGTTACTTTAACGCTAAACAGCACCAGCCGCACAGACACGTGGATTCAAAGAGGTGTCAGCAAGAGGCATAGATTCTCATGAGCCCCCGCAATCGCGGGGGCTCATGAGGATCTATGCCTCTTGCAGCCGGGTCGGACCATGTTGAAATTTTCTCAGAGGTTACAGTCACTGTGAAAATACTAGTACAGGTTGCTGATCACTCCTGTTTCAAATGCTGTATTTGGGTTTTCAGATACGGTTCTAAAGTGGACGTGTGGTCTTCTGGCGTCATCACGTACATTCTTCTTTGTGGATTCCCGCCGTTTGTCAGGTAGGACCCTTATGGATAAGATACGCCGAAAGGCTCCAAATCATGGACAAGAACACATTTT